>VYZU01048276.1:16449-34207 GCA_013401355.1 Ceyx cyanopectus | reverse complement strand
GCTGCCCAGGGGCCGCTTTTATGCGGGGCGGGGGTGCCGGTTGGTCTCGGCGAGCGGCCGTCGGCGCGGGAACGGCTCGTTCAGATCTGCCGCAGGTGCTGCGGCTCTGCCCGGGCCGCCTTAGCAGCCGCCCACCGCCTGCAGGCCCAGGCACGGCCGAGCCACTCTCCCGCCTTCCAAAAGCGCGAAGTAGCCGCTTGCCAGCCCTTCCCACCACCGTTCCCTTGCCCAGACCTTGCTGGACCATGCTGCCACTCCTTTGCTCTGTGGGTCACCATTATCGGGCTTACTGCTCATTATCAATTAATTGCAACTGCATTAAAATCAAGCAGTTCTGTCCATGTTGCACGTACAGTGTTACTTACAGCAAAATATCTCTGTACCTGTTTCAGACAATTCAGGATTTGTATGAGAAAGATGGATCACTAGGAACACAAGTTCCATCACGTGCAGGTTGCAGCGTGGATGCGCAGACAATTGCATATACTTAGAATCGTAGAATGTTTAGGGCTGGAAGGGACCTCCAAAGGGCATCTAGTGCAGCCCCCCTGCAGGGAGCAGGGACACCCTCAACAAGACCAGGCTGCTCTGTGCCTTGGCCAACCTCAGCTGGAATAGCTCCAGGGATGGGGCCCCAACCACCTCCCTGGGGAGCCTGTTCCACTGATCCACCACCCTCAAGGGAAAGAACTTCTTCCTGATATCCAGTCTAAATCTCCTCTAATTTAAACCCATTACCCCTCATCCTTTCACTCCAGGCCCTTGGAAACAGCCCCTCTCCAGCCTTCCTGGAGCCCCTTCAGGTACTGGAAGGTGGCTATAAGACCTCCCTGGAATCTACTCTTGTCCAGGCTGAACAACTTCTAAGAGTGTATTCTGTCAGCTCTTTGTCTTCAAAATTTCTGGTATTTTCTGCCTCCTTTCTTCTTTGTATCCCCTACAGCACAAGAAATGGACATGTTAAATCATGCTTGTACAAAAAGGGAGAGGTTCTTTCTGTTCAGGGAATGAAATGATAGGAGGTGAGAGCAGGACAGGTGAGTGAATGGCATGGCTCACCTATGAGGAAGGCACTGGGAAAGACAGTAGCTAAAATGCACTCTCAGCTCACACTGGATGTGAACAGAAAGCACTGAGGTTTCCTGCCTGCCCATCCACCCTTGCCCACCCACTGTCAGCAGCTGCATTCTCTCTGGGTCATGTGCAGGGATACCAATGAAATGATGAGAGGCCCTCCCAGGATGAAAGATTTCAATTATCTAGGATTTATCTGGTAGGCACTGAAGTGCTTTTAAATCCTTTAAATCCATAGACACAAAGGTGAACTGGGAAAATACCATCAAGAACACAGATAACTCAAAGCTGATTAATTTAGCAGGAGCCCTTCATACCAGAGTCTGTGAATTAAAGACAGGGGAAAGATAAATAACAACAGAAAAAAAGTTAAGGCAATTAGAGCAGGTGGGGTTAGGGAACACGCATTTTTCACTTAACACTGGGAATGTTTCAGCTTTCAGAATCAATGCACTTCATCTGATCCAGACCTTCAGCCCCTACCAAAGGGAGACATGACCCAAGCATGTCTGTGCCTTGGCTGTCTGAATTAGATGACAAGGAAGAGGTATCACTTAATTACTCTTAAGAACAAGACAGGCAGCCATAATTATGTGTAGCAGAGACTAAGACCTAAATAAACAGATGACAGTCTATCCATTTCTTGGCTTTCCTTCTGTAAGGAATATCAGACACGGCTACTGCAGTGATGGATATGTATCTATCAGGGAACTATGTTCCACAATCATCTTCCAGCTTGCCAAGCCTCATTAACTTTCTTTCCTGACTTATTTAGGCCTGATTATGAACAGAACCCCTGTGATGAAAGGTTCATACTCCACCATTCTTCTGCCCCTGAACAAACTTTTCAAGGCAAATGATAGTACTCCAGTGCTGATGCTTGCCTCAAGGCAGCAGGCCACAAGCTCCATTTGATAAAGGACAGCATGACGAGTTGAGGTTTACTAAAACCACATGGGAACATTTTCTGTGATTTGGTCATGGCTGTTTTACTAAGGAGGATTATTTTTATTTGGGCTAGTCTCACAAGGTTTAATTAGTAGCAGAACAACTCTGAAATTAATTTACTGTGATAGACAACATCACAACAAATGACAACACACATTTTGAGAGTTAGGATCTGTCTCTGTTCATAACTCTACTTTTTAAGCACAGCCCTTCTTGTGAATAAGCATTTTTCAGCATTTCCCCAAATCAATCCATATTCTGCTCCCTGCCTTCTCACACAAGCACTCCAAATGGTGAGCTGCCACTTCTCTGGCGATGTGTTGTGTCATACCACCCAGATACATGAGAGGCCACAAGAGCCTGAAAAGTCACCATAAGGAAGAGGAGGTGAGAAAGGGAGAGTGAGAGCTTAACAGCTTCACAGAGCACATCTCCCAATACTGGATGATACGGAAGGTGCTCTATTCCTTTGCTGTGCAGATGACTTCCATCATTTGATTAGTCACTGCATTCCTTTTTCAAAATCTAATCTGCATCCCAAGCTGCCTGTTATCTGGAGCTAGGAAATTTCTAACTGCAGTACTCTGGAACTCGATATTACCTGAAAGCAAAACTCTGTTGTGAATCAGACAACACTCAAGCCCTCAACTCATACATCTGGGGATATGGATATCTGGTACCTTTGTCTGCTGGGCAGCACTGAGTCCTACATGCTTGCTCTGTGTGGTGGAGAGGAGCCCACGTCAGCCTAAGCTCTAACAGCCTGTCAACCACAGCATGGGTTTCTCTGCAGGATACTTCACTCAGCTCCTCTGTACAGTTGGATCTAGAACTAATATTCCTAGAACTGCCTGTGAGAAATCAGGCTTTTTGTGCAGTATTACAGTCACTATCAACTGGAGGACCAGTGCCAAGTGCCAGGCTATCTGTCCCTCACAGCCAGATCACGTTCCCTTCTTCCAAGCAGCACCCAGGGATGCTGTGGAGAGATGGCAGGAGTGCAGCATTCAGTTCTGCTCACCCTGATCATCAGCAACACAACTGTGATGCCATTTAAATGGTCCATTCTTGCTGTGCATCAGTGCAGCTTCCACATATGAATATGGTAAAGCTGTGATTAGAGATTATTCATGGAAATGCAGATTGCTTTTATCTATTACTCACCCAGAATTGTAAGGTAGCCTAACATTTTTTATTTTATTTATCCTATTATCTCAGAAAATGGCAAAGACTAAGACATATGACACTTATCCCATAACAGGGACTATGAAACTGAGACTCATGTGGAGTTTTGCTGTTAATCTGCAGATATTGCATTGTCTCCACAGCTTAGTCAAAACCTCGTCTCTTCTGCCAGTTGTGTCAATCTCTGCGAATTAAAATCTTGTCTATCAGAAATCCGAGGAGAAGAGGAAACAGGGAAGTAAAACTCATTTCTTTGTTCTCAGTGCTTATTAGAATAAAGCAGTTTACAGCCACTGCTGACTTGAATTAGAGTCGCTTTTGGAAAGACACAACATTAAAAGCCGTGTTACCTCAGCAGAAGTTTTGTAAATCATGCACCTTTAAGAGGAACAATGGATTTGTTTCCTATAATAAAGAAACAGAGAATTATAATAGTTGGGAGAAAAATATGATTAACTGTTATATATATATATAGATATAGATATCTTGTTTGAGTGACACATTTCAATTTTATTTAAATTTTATATGGAAATATAATGCAGTGCCCATTGTAGATTTCTGCTTTTAAAATGTCTCTGCCCTCCTAAGAGTTACAGAATATTAATAACAAAGAAATCCAGCCTAGCTTTGCATAACAGCACAAGCCCCTTGTACAGTAAATTGTCATGTGTCTTTTCTGTACACAGTATGCTCAAAACCATGGATTTTTTGAGAGTTATGGCCCAAAATAAGATAATTCCTCATTGTTGACAGAAACGTATTAGCCACTAGCACCCATAACCATTCTTCAGTACAGAAATGTGGTTTTTAAAGTAGGGGTAATTGCAAAACAGCTAACCAGAAAGGAAAATCAGCTCCAAAAAAAAAAATCACATCTGATTGATGTACTTGACAAGTGGGTAATAAAATTAGGTTCTGCTCAGAACAATTTGAAACAATTTATTCAGTTTATGACTTCAACCAAAATATGCAAAAATGCAACATTCTTTCACAGTTGTGCTATAATTGTGCATATTACTAAGGAAACAACAAATTGAGGAGGTGCCTATTAGACAGAGTTTCGTTATGAAAATGGGCCTATTAGACTGAGATTTATGAAAATGTCCGATTAGAGAATCTGGATGGGATATTTGAAATATTACATCCTCTGCAATGTCCATGGACTCTATGTGTTACATACCCAATACACATAATACCAGTGACTCTTGGGGACCTAATTGTGTAGTTTTACTGAAGCCTCTGATTCTATACTTGCCATACATTGTGGGCACATCACTGAAATGCTGGATTTCCTTCCCAGTGTATCTTCAGGGCTGCTGACCAGATGATCTGCTTGATTTTACAGTTTTTAGGGTATGTGCCTGGAGACAGATTATAATCCTTACAAAAGGCCCTTAACTCCATGGTTCACTTCTCTTCTAAGCAAAAAGGCAGTGAAATTGGTTGACTCACAAAGACAGACAGAGCTGAGCCTTGTGTGGGTACATACAGAGGAGGATCTGATGCTCTTTGTTGGGTGTGAATGTTGTCTGCCTCCCTGCCATGTGTTCCTGTGGCATACAAATCACTCCAAACCTTCCTGGGGGAGGACAGGAAGGGACAAGGAAAAGCTCCGGCAATGGCCACACACTTCTCTCCACAGACAAAAAGATGCACCATTCTGTAGTCACAGAATGGCCTAAAGAGGAACACAATTAACCTCTTCACAGCTAAGCTCAGTGACAACAAGCAGCAGGCTATATGAAGGTTGGACCTAAGAGAACACTTTGTTTCTTGTGGTAAATAGGTAGCACAAAACAGAAAAAAAAAATAAAAAAGAGAGAAAGAAACAACAGGGTGAATATCTTAATTCAGTCAACTACTTTAAAAATGTGATTTTTTAGGCCAGGAGCAACTCATTAGCTGCAGCCTAAAGCTGCAGTAAATCTCAGTAAATCTTAGGAACAATTGAATAATTTCATATTATAAAAAGCTTGTTACAGTAAATGGACATTTTAAGTGTCAGGAAAATAGTACCTTGAAGCAAAATCTTGTAAGGAGATGCACACACTTCCAGTTACATGCTGTCTTGACCACTTCAGTATGTATTCAGTTGCTTAGCACCACTGCATATACTCAGATTCTCAGCAGGAGAGTTCATAATTCTCAGTAGAAACATTTCCCTGATTAAGAAAAATAAGGGTTAGAAAAGTACAAAGAAATGTTTTCAGGGTATGTTAAAGGTGATAAAATGCTTGGGAATGACACAATCCTCTCAAATCTTCAGAGAAGGATTTATTCACAAGACAAAATGTAGCTTTTTGAAGTTCTCTCTTTTTCCAAATGATAACTTGCACAGAAAGAAGGAGATAAACTATTCTATGTGGAAAGTAGAAAGTCAAGCCTATTCACAGGGTTCATAATTTATTCTGTCTAAATTTACGGATTAAAGTAGGTCTTGTGAAATATTGTACTGTAGCAGGAGAGTGCCTTGTTTTGTTTCAGTTAACTGGATACCAATAAATAATAATAATAAATCTTTTTGATACACTATCTTTCACGAGGTGCTTGCTAGGTGTTCATTAAATAATAGCTTTATTTATTTATTTTCCTTGACTAAAATGTCAGTGTGAGGAAACCTTAAATCAGGGATTATAAACACATGTGGCAGTTATTGCTGTGTCTTTAGGAAGCAGTCAGCATGCATATGGAGTTGAGGAGTGCTGGACAGGGAGAACAGAATGAAAGAGCTGGGAACACACACTGACTGCTTGCTCTTTACTGAGGTATAACTAGCAGCTTTGCTGGAAACCTCTACGTAAAGATTGAAAAGGCAATGGGAAAAAGGTAAAATCTTTAAGCAGGTCACAACGTTACCTCTTTCCAAGTTTCAGTGCATATGGATTTGAAGCATCTCTGCCTTACCAGGTGCAGCAGGTACTGTAAGATTATTTGCAAAGATAAAAAGCACCTCAGATAAGATGCTTTGGCTCATCATCACTGCTTTGAGCTTAGTCTTGTTTGCAAATAGATCCTTGGAAGGATTTGTATTATATCCCCAGCCTGCATCTCTAATCTCCTAAATCCAAAATACAGAAATTTATAATGCTGTGTCAGTGTCTCTCTGGAGCATGCAGAGAAAGGGACACAGGGCCTATCCCAATGCCTCATCTTAGCTGTGATGGATCCAGAAGAAACCAGCTGAGGGAACAGCAGCTCTGTCCCTGGCTTTTTCTTGACAGTGCTGTCTGCTATCACAGGGACAAACCTTAAGGCATTGTCCCTTTCTGATGGATGCAGAAATGCATAGATGCCTCCATGCTCAGGTTGGAGATCCTGCTCCCAACTGGCCAACTTTCCCCAGAAGCTGAATACACATCTTGCTTTTCCCTGTGGAATCCCTGGAGGCAGCAGGATGACTGAAAGTCTGGCCATTTTCCAGTCATTTTTCTCACTGAAAGCCATAGTGATTTGAAATGCTGACACATGTTTTAAAGATTTTTATCTTTCATCAGTAGAACTGGCAAACAGAAAGGAACTCTTTTTCAGTATGTACCATAATTTTGGCTCTCTGTGGGGGATCTGAAATACCTGACTGTTCAGAGACCTGGACTAAATGACTGTATGTCAAATAAAAGCACAGTCACAGAGCAGAGGCTTTTCTTCATGTTGCTCTTAAGGCTCCGATCCGGAAACTCAGGCACTTAATTTTACATATGTACATATCATTTCCATTGACAGCCACAAAACAAATAGTGTCTTAAATATGCTGGCATGTTTTCCTGACTTGCAGTGCACATGAGTGAACAGATGTGTCAGGCTATCTCATCAGATGAAGGAAAAGAAAGATTCTTGCAGAATGTAGTAGTGTATACAAAACAACTGATATTCAGAGGGGAAAAAAAATGCCAGAAATAAGTCACTTTAGAGAATCATAAAATCACGGAATCATTTAGACTAGAAAATACCTTTAAGATCAAGTCCAACCTAGCACTGCCAGGTCACCACTAAATCATGTCCCTCAGCACCACATCTATGTGGCTTTTAAATACCTCCAGGATGGTGACTCCACCACTATCCTGGGCAGCCTGTTCCAGGGTTTGACAAACCTTTTGTGGAACAGGTATTTCCTCGTGTCCTGGTGCAACTTGAGGCCATTTCCTTTTGTTCTATCTCTTGTTCCTTGTGACAATGGACTGACCCCCACCCTGCTCCAAGCTCCTTTCATGGAGTTGTTGAGAGCAAGAAGGTCTCCTCTGAGCATCCTTTTCTCCAGGCTAAAAAGCCTCAGGGCCCTCAGCTGCTCTTCATAAGACTTGTGGTCTAGACCCTTCACCAGCTTCCTCACTCTTCTTTAGACACACTTGCAGAATCTCAATGTCCTTTTTGGAATGAAGGAGCCCTAATATGAATCCAGGATCAGAGATTCTGGGCACTACTGTCTCATTTTAACACCTACACACACTAAGCAGATTGATGATTTTACTAGCACTCTACTCTGTCTAAAAGGCAGAAAAAAATAACTGTGTTCCACAACTCATGATATTCTCTAGCCCTAGTTAAACCATTAGAATAGTAAATGTTCATTCTAAGCTTTTCTTGAACATGATTGTTGAGAGAGAACTTGCACTCTGTTTCCGCTGGGATATAAAATATTGTAAGTGCCTCATTTTTTGAGGTTCTATGAAGTCTGTTTCCTATTGCACAGTTTTTACTTGTTTAATATGAGGGACAAACCCCTTACAAAGCCCTTACACAATTCTCTTTATCTTGTGCCAAACGGAACCATCCTGGTCTTACTGAAAATAAGGGAAAACCTTTCACTAACTTAAAATGGAGCTGGTCCTGTTCAAGAATTACACGAGAATTTTGGAAGCTTGTTCTTAATTTTGCAGTTCTTGGTTACATTAAATATTGTCAAGAAAGAAAATAGACTTGGGCTGGGTGGGTGGAAATGTAGCCTTCAGCAAAGGGTTGATGTTTGAATTTGTTCAGCTGAAATGGATGCAGTTTTGGTGCATGATGTCAATTTGATTAAAGTCTGCATACAGTTATTCAGGAATAAGTGGATAGCAGCACATTTTCTGTGAAAACTGAGGGTATAAGAAGCTGAAGGAAAACAGCATGAAGATCACAAAAAGCACTGAAGTGGATTATTTAATGGATAATTAGAGTAATCGACTGAGCATTTTTAGTTTGCATAACTGGAAGCATTATACCATTAAACAGGGATGTGATGGAATGTTTCTTTAGTTTCTGGGAATGTCAATACTGGAAAGCTACTGAGAAATATTTCAAGAGGGAGAACAAGAATTACCAGAGGTCTTGGGTCATTGTAACAGGTTATCTAGACACGTGTGAAAATTTCACATGAACATGTTGGTAAACATTAGCTAAAATAGAAATATGTTAATAATCTAGCAGTTTGGAGAAAAAGAAGATCAAATAGCTAATTTTTAATCTAATGGTACAGTAAAAATTTCAATTTAAACTCATATATGTTCTCCCTCTTCTCAGTTTCACTTGCATCTTCTTTTTAAAGTAGTTCTTTTCCCCTTAGCAAAATCAGCAAGCAGTCTATTTACAGTTACAAATAGACAGTGCTGTCACCTGTCTGAGCTGGACAAATCAGAATAATGATTTCTTCAGTTAATTCCTCTTTGAAGTAGAGCGATGTTTTAAAGGTAAAGTATCTATAGATTTGAATTTAAAAATTTCTATAGATGTAGAATTTACAAATCACAGAGCACTCTTCCAATGGTTAATTATTACCATCGTGAAATTAAACAAAATACAACATTTATTAAAGTTTCAGAGCTAAACAATGGATTCAAACTAGGACCATGAAGCTCTTCAGTTTTCATTTGTATTTCCCACATGGATACATATTGACTGTAAGTTAATGCTGAAGTCCTGTCTTTAATAAGACTTGGATTATAAACAATATTTTTCAATCTTATGTAACTTCCTGAAGCTCTGTCACCTTCTCTGGACTGTGGATACCATTCTTCTGTAACAAGTCTATCACTGACAGCACAATAGTAATAATCCCAAGTCCTAACCTGGTGTCCAAGATTTACAGCAGCCTTTTTAGTCACATCATCACAGGGCAGATTGCCTTCCAGCTGCTTAACTCCTGGGGGCCTGTCTTGCCCCTTCCACTGTCATTTCTTTTCTGGTCAGGTTACACTACTCCCCAGGCATAGCTTGATTTTTGTTTTAGACCCTGACCATGTAGGTTTGATCATGCTGAGGTATATATTTTCCAGTCTCTAGTTTACCAATACACCCACATCTTCCTGTGGTTTTGAGTCATCATCTGGAGTATCATTCCCCCAATTCTTGTACTGTTTATAGCCATTTATCAGTCATTGTCTACTCCTTTGAGGTCATTTCCTGCAGCACTAAACTGCACATGGGCAGGAAAATATCCTGAGAATCCTGCCCCACCCTCATTTGTAACTATACCCGGGGACCATGGCTAAGGAATGTTCAGGATACACCGGGTAAGCTGTGTTGATTTTTGTACGGGTTGAGTTTCTTATGATGCCCAGCAAAATTTTGGTAATATACCTCACTGGTAGCTATCTATCAGTCCCTACTCTTAAATGCACATATAACACGACCTCACTCTTCCCTGAAGTTTTTTCTAGGAAGAAGACAAAATAAAAAGCACTCAATGTAACAGAGCAAAGTCACTATTCAGGTGCACAACATGGGCATTTAGATTTAAAATTACTGAATGCTACAGCAGGGTTCTGGAAATCCCTTTCTCAATCCATTGCTCACTGCTGCATCCTCATCAGTGAGGCTGGGAATAACAGATCTCAGTTTAGACAAGTTGAGAGCTCTGCTGCCTGTATTTTCATTTATTAATCTGGATCTTAGAGTAAAAAGGGGTAAACTGGGTAAGACAAGGTTTGACTTGTAAGATCTGGGGCTGCCAGTCTAACACTTTTCATCAGCAATAAATTAGCTTAGGGAAAAAAAAAAACAACAAAACCAAACATTAAATATAAAAAGTCACTTTAAATATAAAAAGTTACAACATGCTGTTCTTTGGTATTAAATTCTAACAGTGCAGCAGATTACAATAATAAAATGACAAAAAAAAATACACTTTACACTTTCAAGCACAAAGAAAGAATTGATCAAACATAATATGTACAGCAGAACAGAGAACAGGTTTCTTTTTAAAAATAAAGATTAGCTAAAAAATATTTAAAAGGCTTTAAGCACAAAAAGCCCCTACAGGGTGGGCTTTCTGAATATTGATTCAAAACACCATTACAAAATAATACAATTTTTTTTTTTTTTTATCAAGATGACTTCTCACACAGCTCTCCAAATGAATTCAATCTTGGGAACTAATCCTTCTGCTGACAAGTGAGTTTATGCTATTTGGACCTCCAGAACTTGAGGCTGGATGATGGAGGCTCATTGAGAAAATGTTAGTCAATCAAAACCCTGCATTGCTCCCTGGAGAACTCCCTCAATGTCACTTCATGAGGTGCAAACCAAACACTTTTAAGTAACTTTCCTAAAGTTTTTTTTCAAACTACTTCCAGGTTTTTCTGAAGGGTTACATGTTGCAGTGAGACTGAACACAGAAAAATCTGGCTAAATACTGAGCTCAATAAGAATTAAGATTTCTGAATTATTTAATTACCTATGTTTAGTATATACTTTTTATTATTATGCAGCTATTGAATATCTATCTATGAAATACTGATTTATATCAGGATCTATTCCTAAAGTCTGTCACTGCTAATTAATACCTTATCAACCTCAAAATAATTAGCTCTTCAGTTAGAAATAGTAGGCAAAACCTCGAAAATACTTCTTTGGGACTACAGCATCACCTGAATATTGAAGGAACTTGTTCCGCTAAGCTAACCCCATCTCGTGTAGAGCAACCACCCCATAAAATACCATCAAAGCTACAGAAGTGCCTGGATGAGCAGTGGATTGTTCATACTTACTACATATGTAGGCTGTGTCTCCATTAGAAAATCAAACTCTGTTTGAATCACTATCACGTAAGGATTTCCATAGGTAGACAGGATTCAAGTGCATAGGAATGCCCAAGTCACAATCAAATATTCTTTGCAGTGTAAACAAGTCTCTGTCTGACCTGATCTCTGTGCCCATGCCACAACATGAAAATATTGCAAGAAAGGTATCTTAACAGGTTTTACAGACAAATGTGTTTTTGTTTATCCTGCTGTCTTTTATCCTAATCTTTATACTACAGCTTCCAGCTAGACCTAAAAAGTGAAGGTTAGGAGGATACATTAAAAAGTGGGTAGAAATATCCTAAATACTCTTCTCCTGTTTCAACCCAGTTTTGGATCACATATGTCTGTGGCAAATCATTTTGACACACAGCTTTCCTTTGTATACCTAATAAGGTGTTCCACTGTTCCCTGGACAATTTACCTCATTTCAAGGCGCTTCACATTAGCGTACTGTTTGTACACAGCAGGTGTGCTGTGGAGAAATCACTAAGTGAATGCTATCTAGAAGTGCAAAGGGAGATTTTGGGATTGTTTTGTTAGCTTTTTTAGCATCCTATGTAATTACAGGTTTGTGACTGATGAACTCAGGGAAGGGAGAAGAGTTTCCTCTCACAATGCTGCTGAACTTTCTCCAGCCAAGGAATGATGTTCTCTATATTACTGCAGTTACTTCAGGAGTTAAGATCTTCACTGTGAGGGTGGTGAGGCCCTGGTACAGGTTGCATCACTTGATGTGCCCAATACCAGGTTGCATGGGGCTTTGAGCAGTCTAGTCTAGTGGGAGGTGTCCCTGCCCATGGCAGGGTTGTTGGAAATAGATAAGCTTTAAGGTCCCTTCCAACCCAACCCATTCTATGATTCTATTATATCATGTGTGCAGCATAACTACAATAATTCACAGAATCTAATTACAAACCCATTTTGAAGCCATTTGTGTCGAACACAGAAGAGAGACAGTGTGCATAAAAGAAAACCAGAATAAATACAAGGGAAGTATAATATTCTTTAAGGACAGTGCACACCAAAATATACCTAGGCAGGCAGGTAGAGTGGTATAAAAGGTGAAAAGTCATTGCATGTATGATGCTGTATTACCCAGAGTCCTCCATTTCCCCATTACTCAGCTCCGGATTCCCCATCTCACAACATCTTCTTGCACATTCTGCCTCTTCATGCCAATACAAATCCATGAGAAGTGTGAGCAGGCAGGAGGCAGAGGGCTGAGCTCCATGCCCGTGAACAGCCATGGCCTGTCTGCTGGGGCTGTCAACATGCCACTCAGCAACAGTTTTGATAGGAACCAAACTTTGGTGACTGTAGAGGGAGTTTGCATAACTGTTTCAGACAGTCAGTTATGTGATGTCAAACTGTTACCCTCTCACAACTGAACTGGGCTAGGTTTGAGATTCTGAAGGTCACTGATTCTCTTGGTAAATTGTCACTATTTGAGCTCTGGGAATGCAAACGATTCACATTGTTGCTGCTGGTATTTACATCCTTGCATCAAGCAAAGGCTAGAGTAATAATGATTCAGGTTACAAATCTATAAATAAGTGCACTGTTTGTGAAAGGCAATTCATGAGAGAAAAGGCAGTTTAAAAAAGGCCATGCCATCATGCTCTTTCTCTTTCCAGGTCAGAATGAACATTTCTGAGCAATTTCAATGTAACTGTTCAATGCAGCAGGCTCATTCCTTCTGGTGATTTCCACTCACCTTGTGCCCTTCCCTTCTCATTGTCAGCCCCCAGGGACAGCGGATGGAATCAGAGTGTGGGGTTAAGATGCATATGGCTTAGGGGAACCCAGTGTGCTCTTCAGCAACAAGATCTATCTTGAAGCATAGTAAAACTTGGTTTTGTTGGCACATGGCCACACACGTGGTTTGGAAGACTTGGGAAGCAGAGAGCACAGTAACAAGATGCCATATTCTGTCAGGATTTATGGCTTTTTCATGTGCATACCTTCAATTTTGACCAAAGGGACTACTGAGACTTCTTTTGAACTTCCTCCAGTCCTCATGTTGTCTGTGATGAAATGAGCCAAACTGTCTGCCTGGGAAAGGATACAGGGAGAGTACCTTCCCTCCAGCTGTTACAGGACTGATTCCATGCTGAGCCATCATCTTTATCTTTTAAAGAGTTTTATAAGTTTTTTCCCCTTCAGCTTTAGTACAGGCTGAACATACCTTAAAGAATGTAGGAACTTTAAGAATACAGATTTCAGTAATATTTTCTTTTAAGCAAAATACATTATTTAATGCATCTGTAATTTCACCTTCTGAATTATTCCATACAGGAGTGACAGTGGAAGGAAGCAATGAAGGAAATAATGAAGCAACACTAGTCTGGGCCTGAAGAACTATGTGCTATACTTTTTCCTCTTGCATAGACTTTGGAACTTGTTTAACTACATAAATACACAAGATTCCTAAGCAAGCAAGCCAAGTGATCTAGCGCTGGAGTGAGAAGCAATACAGCTGCATCAGCACAGCACTGTGCCCAAGCCAACAAGCATCACTGCAGAGCTAACAGAAGAATGTTACTTTGGTATCCCAAGAGAATTTTGCCACTACATCAATATATAAGGCCAACTCCACAAAGACATTTGACTGCATGAGCTCCTGATGATTTTCAGGACATAGGCATTTGTCACTTTGCCTTGTTGGCAAAGAGACTGTGTCTTCATCTTTCTCTTTCATCTAAGCTGTATCTCCTCAGAGTAGGGTTCATTTCTTACTATGCAGTACATCCTTGCACAATGGCCACTTAATTTTGATGAAGGCCTCTGACTTCTAGTGAATTTTAAGTAACAGGAACATTTTGGCTGAGCTCATAAACCACCAACACACAGGGAAGAACAGACAAACTGCAGGAAAAGAAACCATTCATACTTTCATGCATCATTGAAAAGATCTTCTGAGAGCAAAAGATGAAGGAATATTTTATTCAAATTATTCACCCAGTCTTTAAAGCAAGCTAATGGAAGCTTATATGTGCCATCCATCAGTGCCAATTCACTAACTGCAAGAAGGGCACTCAGCTTTTCATGTTCCACCTAGCCCTGATCCAGCTCTACTGATGTTCAAGTTGTCACCTAGACTCCTGCTTCGGCAGAGACAAAATTTGACAGCTGCTTTCTACTCTTTTGTGCTTAAATGCCGTTCTGACATTTAAATAGGTATGTTCTGAAATGCTTGGATAACCATCCTCCAGCATTTATTGCAATTGATTAGAAAATTATTGTATCAATATTCAGAACTTATGAGCTTTAAGCCCAAGCATGACTACTTATGATTTTTATCAATCAACAACAGTAATCAGATTTCTAAAGTTCTGTTTCAGCCTCTAATGGTTTTTATTTTGATAAATGGAAAATAGTAAGAAATGCAATTAAATCAGGCAAAATTAGTGCTTGACCACAGATGTTCACAACAAAGGATAAGAAGGTCACAGCCTCTTCCTGTACAGTTAGTGTGACCACCACTCAGATATTCACCTATTTCTTGCACTATCAAGAAAGACCTATAAACAGCTTGAAAATACTGGTCCCAATTTCACTGCTGAAGGACAGATCCTTCCAGGATGTTTTCATCATCACAGTTGTGTCTCCTCCCTGTTACAAGCTGCACCTCAGCAAAGTGAGGGACAGTCCACAGCTCAGCAAATTTTACATCTTCCAATGAGTGTATCCATTTAGAAGAAATTTCCAGCAGATTAATTTAGATAACCTCAAATTATTTGTGTCCCTTGGAAGAAGAATGGACCAGTGAACATGAGCAGGAAGGTTCAGCTACATGCACAACAAGGAAAAGGAAAGAACTTGCCTACCACCAAGTAATCTTAATAGGAATCAACAATGAAAAGTCATTATTCCCTATATAACCCATTCACACACTTCATGTTATATACAGACTAGTCCTATTTTTGTGCAACTGGAGAATTATATTAATAACTGCAATAAGAAATTGTTATTATTAGTTGAACTTTCTGATGCTGTCATTGCTCTTGGGTTGGCTGTCATAGCTCTTGCCCTGAAATAGCCTACAGGAATGATCTCATTCAGTTATGATTGTGGAGAATCACAACCTTCACAATTCTTTCATAAACAGACATTTTCTTTTGGTAGAGACATCAGAAACCTCCCCTAAGGACATGAATTTGGAAGTTGCGATATACTAAGAGCTAAAGCCCACAGCCCTGTGAAACCTGTGTAATAGGATTTTCATTTTTATTCCTCTAAGAGTTCAGCTTTGGCCTTTTGCCAGAGGGACTGCCTAATGCTTGATTTATGTTGATGTCTTTTTAAATATAGGATTAAGATCTGGCCAGCAAAGCTTGTAGCCTCAATGCATCTTAGAAAATGCAATTTTTAATGTTATATGTCCTGGGTCCTATATTTTCTTCCATTCTGTAGCTATTAAGAACCGTTTAATTCATTACCAGGGCTTCCAATCAGCAGTAATAACATGTGCAAAAATACAACCAGAGAAACTTGTGCCAGAGAAGTATTTAGTGTATTAAATGTGTTAAATGTACGCTACTAATTCACATGTTTGTTTGTTTGTTTGTTTGTTTGTTTTACTCATGTAATTACCCAAAGACAGGAAGGAACTGGAAGAGACTTGTGGAACTGAAGCTGAGGTGGAGGCAAAGCCTCCAGTAAAGCTGCAGGAAGTATTTTGGCTACAAGCATATGCTGAGTACACACCATTACTGAAAAAGCGACAGATCAGAACTGACACAGTGACTTTCAGAAGCAGAATCAGTAGCTAAAGCATGAACTACAGTAGCAGCCACACCACAGTCACTGACTGATGCCTTTATCAACTCACTGACTTAATGGATAGAACAACACATGGTCCTCAGGAGTTGACATCAGTGTATTTCCTCTAGTTAAAAAGAATAATAAAAATATATAAATAATAAACATATATATATATTTATAATCAATATAAAAATAATACCTGCTGTCATCTTGCAGTTAGGTGGCAGATGCAGATTTTAAAAAATCCCCCAGCAAGAATGGGAGTAGACATGGAATTAACAGCAGCAGTCACTAATAAATAGCAAGTGCTTTAAAAACACAATATATAAAATGTTGCTGTGCTTCTGAATTAAAAATGGATAATACAAAACTATCCTTCTCGCACTGTTACCTGATTGCCATCAGTTACTTTGAATAAGTTACCTGAAATCATTTGTGGAAATCATTGTATAACTAACCCTTCAAAACCTATGAAAGAGCCATTGCATAACCCATGAGATGACACTGAATAAGAGATGTATGATATGAATATAAGAGATAAATGAGATGTGGATAGCTCTGTTGTGTTTATAGTTACACCTCATATATTGGTGAAGTTGCTTTGTTTTTTTTTTCTTTTTGAGTTAACAAACATACTGTGGAAATAACTGTAAAACCACTACTTTGACAATCCAGGGATATGCTTTCCAGGACACTGACTTGCAAGTAGCATATTTCACTGATTATGACCTAGTTCTTCAAGGCATTAAAGGAGAATATCTTAAATAGAGCCCTTGTGTCATTCACCGACTTCCATAGAGGAGATTCAGGATGCTCATTATTCTGCAGGATAAGGCTTCTCAATCTTAAATGTATAAGTAGTTGTTATAATTAACAGATACTTGAGAAGTTTGAATGCTTTACTGAATGGAGCCTAAGGTAACTTTACTTTTTACACCTGTCAGCAAACCCGTATAGACACAACCTAACATTTTTTCACAGTATCAGCAGAACTATTTATTATATCATTGGAAGGCCATTACTGACAACTATCAAGGGAGGACGAACTCAGACTTGACTTTCAGGTTCCACGCTAAACTCAGTGTCAGCGGTTTAATGTGCCACAAAGGAGAAATTTCAACAAAATAAACAGCACCATCACATCAGAGGGATCTGTCCAGGCTGGATCGATGGGCTGAGAAATCGGTAAAAGTTAAAACTTTTTTTTTTTTTTAATTTTCTTTTTGGTGATTCCAGTCACCTTCAATGTTTAGCATCTGGCATAAACAAGTCCACAAATGGAGAGCGATGATGACATCTGTGAGACTGTGGTGAGCATGGTGACACCTGTGAGAGTGAGTGAACTCAAAGGTCTACACAAGACATCCCCAAAGTGATGACTTTCCAGAAACTGATAATGTGAAACAGCCTTTTAAGGCACTGTCATAGCTTGGCAGTGCCTGTGGTGAGAGGTAGATTCATACATTCAGAATGAAGGTAGTTTGCAAAACTCTGATTACAGTGGTTTAAGTTCAGCATTTCCACTTTCTTTGTTGAAAGAGAAATGTTTCCAGTCCTCTTAATGTTGAGGAAAGTGCAAAACACAGAATCACAGAATCACAGAAATTAGGGGCTGGAAGGGACCTAGAAGATCATCTAGTCCAACCTCCCTGCCACAGCAGGATCATCTAGACCAAGTCTCTCAGGAACAGATCCAGGTGGGTCTTAAGTGTCTCCAGAGATGGAGACTCCACAACCCCCCTGGGCAGCCTGTTCCAGAGCTCTGTCACCCTCACTGAGAAAAAGTTCTT
>VYZU01048276.1:0-15949 GCA_013401355.1 Ceyx cyanopectus | reverse complement strand
ACTGACCCTTGGGGGACTCCACTAGTTACAGACCTCCAGCCAGACTCTGCTCCACTGACCACAACTCTCTGAGATCTGTTCTTCAACCACTTCCCAATCCACCTTATTACACCGTAACTAAACCCACACTTCTCAAGCTTGGCTGTGAGGATCCCATGGGATACAGTATCAAAAGCCTCGCTGAAGTCAAGGTATATCACATCCACTGCACTACCCTCAAATGAACACAATTCAACCAGAGGTGTAGCTTAGTTTTCCAGAAGTCTAAAGGCAGTGCTAAGTACCATTGCTTCAGTCAAGTTCCTAGCACATACAACTCTCACCCTCAAATTCAAAATATTCCTGATGTTTATATAATTTTGGATGGTAAAAACACCCAGGGGAACCACTTCTGTTTTCTGAAGTATCCTGTAAACATACAGTTCTTTCTTGACATGCATACACCCTAGAATTCATTATATTTTCTTTAGATTATTTGCTTCATTAGGAGCCAGATATGGGGATTTTAGTCTTCTTACTCTGTCTGGGGCGCTTTTAATCCCGCAATGAAGAAATAATTGGCTCAGAGTGCTTACAGCACAGCCAGCAGAAGTACTGCTATAAATGTGTATACATTCTGTGTATAATTTAATTGAAAACACTGCAACTATACCACTTGATAATCAGTGAAGAATTTAAAAGCTGGCTGTGGGCTTGGCTGCAAAGGCAACACAAAGTCAAGAAGGTGAAGTACATCGGGTTGTCTGGAGTAAAACCTATTCTCAAAATTAAATCACTTTAATGATTAAGATTCTTGATCAGAATAAAATGTTTTCACTGAAAAGTCACAGTCTGTTTGGAAAGGGGTTAATACTTCAGACACAGATAAAAGCTGGCAGTGATATTCTGAAAAGCACACAAGCCCCATGACTGCATTAAAACTGCCGTGAAGGCCCACTCAGGGCAGGACTGTCCACAAATAACTGACCTCCTTGGGCATTTTCCAAATAGCCTCGGTTTATAACAGAGGAATTATAAGACAGGAGGTTCATCATGTAAGCATCTATAAGGAGAACTGCTTGACATTACACTTTGAATTGCTCAATTCAAACTTCTTTTTCTCTGACAACCTCCAAGTGGTGTTGGTAAATGCCTTTATAATTACAGTTTTCTTCTATAGTTGATTCTAGGAAAAAAATAACCCTTAACTGCCTTGACTGTTTTCTCTCCATCTTCCATGTTATATCCTGGCTTTTAAGGTCACATGCAGCTCTAGCTTAAACAGGTCACATCAGCAGATCACTGCCCAGCCTGCTTTCTCCTACATTGCCTTCTCCTCCTCTGAAAATCTCTGTTTACAATGTATTCTCAGAAATCTTTTTTGTTTCCAAACGATGTTTTGTCTGCCAAGTAATTAAAGTATCAGCCCATTTCCCTTTATGCTGAACAACTGTCCAGAGGTATCATCCTTTCTTGTGCCTGAATATTACTCCTGCTACTGGTCTGAACTAAAGTTAAGCTCATTTACCATGATTTGTGAACTGTTTTGGTGCTAACCAAAGGAAAAAATGTCAGGTTTGGACAGATAAAATGTCAACAGCATTGACTTTTCTTAATCATTTCCTCTGTCTCAAGAAGGAAGTGTTGCCACAAAAATTACATCTCTTGAAGCTTCTGTGTATCACAGCATCTAGGGCATGCCATGAGCAGGTAATACTAGGAGCCAAATACAGTTGCAGCTTTAACAAGTATTCTGAGAGGTTAATTATTTTCTTGCCTAGGTCTTCACTAAGATTTCTTACAAGGAAAAAAAATATTATGAAGTGCAGTACTTCAGACTGTACCTGATGATGTTTTCATTCTTCAAAAGCACTACAAATTATAATTTTGACTGCTTATTCAGAGTGAGTCTTTTGAGACTCATCCATTTCTAGAAATCAGTTGAAAGGATGTATTTCTGTGACTGCTTTTATATATACACACAATAGGTATCTAGGTGAGACTGCTGCCTTCCAAAGATCTGCACATCTGCAGTGCCAGAAACGCGTAGCCCGCAGTTTGGTGCAGCCCATTGCTCACTGCATCAGGGCAAATGGTAACTTCCACTGGGGTAGGAGCCTCAGAGTAACTCCAGAGTAACTGGCCAGGATGGGATAATCACAGAATCACAGAATCACAGATATTAGGGGCTGGAAGGGACCTAGAAGATCATCTAGTCCAANATGAGGTCCCCCCTCAGTCTCCTCTTCTCCAGGCTCAAGAGCCCCAGCTCTCTCAGCCTCTCCTCATAAGGGAGATGCTCCATTCCCCTAATCATCTTGGTAGCCCTGCGTTGGACTCTCTCCAGCAAATCTCTATCTTTTCTGAACTGGGGTGTCCAAAACTGGACACAGTACTCGAGGTGGGGTCTCACGAGTGCAGAGTAGAGGGGGAGGAGAACCTCTCTTGACCTACATAATACACCCACAGATCCATGCAGCAAAACTTTAAGCTTGGCTCAAGAAAACTGATGCAAAGTTGAGTTTTCCCCGAAGCTGGTATAATCTATTCATCTATGCTGTATTGACACAGGGAATCTGGTCTCCCCTCTCAGGAAAGAAATATTCCACTACCTTGCAAAACATCTTCTAACCAGCTCAGTAGTTTTCTCATCACACTTTAATAATGCTTCTGGTGTGTTAAAATATGCCTGCTTGCATAACTCTATTCATCATGGTTAGGAAATCTGCAAATCTAGACAGATTAGAGATTAGTTATAGCTTTTTTGCTAATTATTCAAAATTACATTATGTTATAATTACTATTATTAATTCTCAATGCTTCACAGTATCACAGAGTATTAGGGTTTGAAAGGGACCTTGGAGATCTTTGAGTTCAACCCCCCTGCCAGGCAGGATCATATCATCTAACATATAATCTAACACAGGTCCCAGAGAAATGCATCCAGGCCAGTCTTGAAAAACTCCAGAGAAGGAGACTCCACAACCCCCCTGGGCAGACCATTCCAGTGTCTGTGACCCTCACTGTAAAGAAGTTCTTCCTTATGTTAAGGCGGAACCTCCTGTGTTCTAGCTTGTAACCATTGCCCCTTGTCCTATCACAGGGCACAAGTGAGAAGAGGCTCTCACTTTCCTCTTGACACTTAGCTCTCACATATTTAGAAACATTTATCAAATCCCCTCTCAGTCTTCTCTTCTCCAGACTAAAGAGCCTCAGGTGTCTCAGCCTTTCCTCATAAGACGTGTTCCAGTCCCTTAATCCCTTAATGTTTAGCTGTACTTAAAAATTCCTATTTAGTCAGACTCATATTTTCCCCTCTCACTTACTGGGGACAGAAGCAAATGACACATTCCTTTCCTTAGGCTTTAGTAATCCCAAATCCATACCATGTCTCGACACAACAGAGTATCTCGGTGAGCTGTGTTTTGCAGTTCAGACACACTGCCAGGTGCACTGGTCTTTTTCACTGCTGTCAACTCAAAATTAAGAGAGATAATACTTCTACCTCTCCAGATCCATGGATTAAGTAAGAAGCCAAAGGCAAGCGCCATCCACAAGAGACTATTTTACTTGCCAAATGGTTTCAGACATATGCAGAATCCCAGCAGGCACAGTTGGCATCAGCAGGCTAGTCACTTTCTGCCTTTCAGCTCCCCTGTTCACCTGCTGATTTGATGGCGGTCCCTTTCATTACCCTAGGCAAATGTTCAATAACTGATGCTGATCTTTCCATTCCCCATGCAGCTGGTGGACTGTGTAAACTTTTTTGTTTTTGTTTTTTGTCTGCCTGCTGTTTGACACCATGAGCCAACAATGCACCCTTGTGGCCAAGAAGGCCAGTGGCATCCTGGGATGCATTAGGAGAAGTGTGGCCAGTAGGTCAAGGGAGGTTCTCCTCCCCCTCTACTCTGCACTGGTGAGACCCCACCTCGAATACTGTGTCCAGTTTTGGACACCCCAATTCAAAAAAGACAGAGATTTACTGGAGAGAGTCCAGTGCAGGGCACCAAGATGCTGAAGGGAGTGGAGCATCTCCCTTATGAGGAGAGGCTGAGAGAGTTGGGGCTCTTTAGCCTGGAGAAGAGAAGACTGAGGGGGGACCTCATTAATGTCTATGAATATGTTAAGGGTAAGTGTAGGGAGGATGAAGCCAGACTCTGCTCAGTGTCATCCAGTGACAGGCAATGGGAATCAGTTTGAGCACAAGAGGTTTAGGGTCAGCACAAGAGGTTTAGGGTCAGCACAAGGAAAAACTTTTTCCCAGTGAGGGTGTTAGAGCCTGGAAGGGGCTGCTTAGGGAGGTTGTGGAGTTTCCTTCTTTGGAGACATTCCAGACCCACCTGGATCTGTTCCTGGGTGACTTGGTCTAGGTGACCCTGCTCTGGCAGGGGATTGGACTAGATGATCTTCAACCCCTGACATTCTGTGATTCTGTGACACTGCTAGCCTCTTAATTGCTTTCCTCATGACTTGTTTTCTTGTTTCACATTCACTCCCAGATTAATTTTCCTTATAGGTACTGATCTGAAAATAAAGCCTGCATCCTTTCCCCAAAGTATTCCGTATCAACTGTGGTACACTTGCTGTGTGTGAAGATGGAAGGAATTCTTTGCAGGGCACAAAGGAAGATGTAGCTAACAACATGTTAGCTGGTGACTTGCATACCTTGAAAAATATTCTCAGAGATGTGCTAGTGTGATGAGGAAGAAAGGGGACTGGTACTGTTCAGATCTATGCCCAGCACTTGCTGTCACCTGAAGCAATTTCTCATCCTCTCTATCCCATTTTACACCTATAACAATACCTATTCCATAGACTATCACAGGTTTTAATTAATTCCATTTGTTAGCAACTAGGGGGTGATTTAATAAAATGCATTTAGAAAATTGAAGAACTATTAAAAATCTTATCTAAAAGCTTAGGGCTATGCTTGCAGGTTTTTTCCACTGGTGGGATGAGGAGCAGAAAAGGCATTGACTGTGTAAGCACTGCTCAGCAGCAGTGAAAACACCCCTGTTTATCAACAGTTTCCAGAACAAATCCAAACACAGCCTTACAGCAGCTGCTATGAAGAGAATTAACTCTATCCCGGCCAAATCCAGCACACACCAGCACACGCTGTGGCCAGGCGGGGACCTCGGCACAGCAGCTTTGGCAGTTTGTGTCCTTAAGGTGGCAGCAGCTATCAAAAGAGCTGGGGTTTCTTGTGTTTATTTGTGTGGAGGTGTGTTTGTGTTTTTTGTTTTTGTTGTTTTGAGTTTTTGTTGTTTGTTTGTTTTATGGGGGGGGAAGGAGGATCGCACGGAGAAGCAGTCTTACCTCTGGAAAAATTGAAAGAGCTAATTCTTTGGAGCTCCTTCTTTAATCTGCCATTTTCTGCTCAGCAGAAGCATATTCATAGCCAGATGATTCGTTATTAAGAGTTTATTTCATATCAAACCCTGTATGTCAGTAAATTAGGGCATTGAGGAAGATTAGCTTCTCACTATAGGTGGTGGGGGTATGATTTTTAGCTTATCATTAGCATGGACTTTCATAGTTTTGATAAGAATTATTAATTCTACCAGTAGTCTTCTGTGCAAGGCGCGACACGCAGGTCAAATAGTGTTTTGACTCAAACAATCTTAAATCGTTAAGACAATCAAGGTATCTGTTGTCTGTCTGGAGACATCTGAACAGTTGAGCAAGGCTCAACATCATCCCCTGAGGTGGGTGTGCCTGAGATTGGAGATGGGAAGGGGCGAGAGCGCCCCGAGGCCGTCTGTCGACTTACAATGGCTGATCTCTCCAAATAGCCAAACTAAGCACTATGCTAACTACACCCATCCCCCTTATCTCGAAGGAGGAGAAGGAATTTCTCACCTGTGCAGGGGGAGGAAGGGGGGTGTAGTGGAAAAACTGCATAAACCTGCTTTATGATGGATGGAGTTTTCAGAAGCATTTTCCCCGGGAAAAGAAGAAGAAGCATTTTCCTGGGAAAGGAAAAAAGAAGTTCTCTGCCCCACTGACATCATCACTGCACCATGGTGGTGACTATACTATCACTTGTACTCTGCTTTCTCCTTTTCTGTTTCTATTTTCCCCCTACTCTCCTGTCTGCTCTAGAAACTCTGTTTTGCTATTGTAATAAAACTTTGTCGTGCATGTGGCATTTGACCTCGTTTATGTCTTAATTTCACCATTTGGGGATCACCTTTAAAACTTTCATTAAAAATTGCCACGTATTCAATACTGGATCGTAACACAAGGATTAAAATGCAGATAGGTGTCATTTAAGTAGCATGATGAAGCCAAAAGGGAGGGGCTCATGGCAGGCAAAGCCTCTGTTTTATGACACTCTATTTCACTTTTGGATTCTTCAAACTCATTTTGCTGTTTAAAAATGGTTTTGTTTACTTTCTTGTCCTTGTAATAGAGTTTTATTAAGTATTTTTTTCTCCAAAGGAAAATATTTTAGTATTCAGGTGAACTTTTATCCTGATAAATATAAATGGCATGTAAAATTCTTAAGCAATGTTTCTGCACATCCTTGCACTGTGGTAAGTGGAAGCCAAGCATATAGATGAAGAATTATTGAATGACTGCATATTTAATAAATCCCCCTCCTTCTCTCTCTCCTTTCCCCCTCCCTCTGTCAATTTTCCCTTTTCTGATGTTTTTGGACTTTATTCTCTCTGCAAATGTGGATTAGTGACATGCCTCTGAATATATAAAAATTCAAGAGATTGTCTTAGTGTCAAGGTGAATATTCTTAGAACATTAGAAAATTTAAGCTTACTGTATTTCTGAATATTATGAACAAAGCAGAAAATAAAGAGCAGGCAATATTTCATTAGCAAAACCCTTCTAGTTAGATTTGATATCCCAAAACCTCAGCAAAATAGGTGTCCTCCATACTGAAGCGGGCAAGTGCTTGGCTGCATCACAAAATGGAGTGGCAGCATTGGCCATCACTCAAGTGCCCCGAGAACTCTGATTTCCCAACATGTAAAACACAGGAAGGGGAGGAGCAGGTACAACCCTGGGAAGAACATGTAGCAGCAGCAGCTCATACATGCACTTGCAGTGAAGAAGGCTTGTTGACAGTTGTTTATGATTTAAATGCAACACCAGTCAGGGAGGTGATATGATTAACTGCTTATGGCACAATCATTACACCCTTACCTAGAGATTTACCCCTCTACTCTGCTCTGGTGAGACCTCACCTGGAGTATTGCATCCAGTTCTGGAGCCCTCAGCACAGGAAAGACATGGAGCTGATGGAGCGAGGCCAGAGGAGGGCACAAAGATGATCAGGGGGCTGAAACAGCTCTGCTATGGGGACAGGCTGAAGGAGCTGGGGTTGTTCAGCCTGGAGAAGAGAAGGCTCCGGGGAGACCTTAGAGCACCTTCAAGTGCCTGAAGGGGCTCCAGGAAGGCTGGAGAGGGGCTGTTTCCAAGGGCCTGGAGTGAAAGGACGAGGGGTAGTGGGTTTAAATTAGAGAAGAGGAGATTTAGACTGGATATCAGGAAGAAGTTCTTGACCTTGAGGGTGGTGGATCAGTGGAACAGGCTCCCCAGGGAGGTGGTTGAGGCCCCATCCCTGGAGCTATTCCAGGTGAGGTTGGCCAAGGCTCTGAGCAGCCTGGTCTAGTTGAGGGTGTCCCTGCTCCCTGCAGGGGGGCTGCACTACATGCCCTTTGGAGGTCCCTTCCAGCCATAAACATTCTACGATTCTATGATTTATTTTCTGTCACCATAACTTTTTTTGTTGTTGTTGTTGTGTGGTGGGTTTTTTGTTTGTTTGTGGGTTGGTTTTTTTTTTGTTTTTTGTTCTGGTTTTGGTTTTGTTGATTGGTGTGGTTTTTTGTTTATTTGTTTGTTTTGCTTTTATCGTGCATTTCAACCTACATTGTGTGCTCTCTGGGGAGGGTTTGGGTCTTCTGTCATGTTTTTGTACAGCATCCAGATTGGCAGGTCAGGCTTTTTTTGATAGCTTGGCCATTAACTAGGAAGATACGCATTTGAACTGAGTGTGAGAGGGACCAGACTAGAATTTTTGGTCCCCTGCCTCTGGTAATTCAAGAACATTAAGTTGTGCTGCTACAAAAGGAGATAACATTCAGTGGAGGCAAATTTGAGAATATGTGCCAATAGTTTGTTCAATGTCACAGGGAAGGCTGATAGTACACATAGGGCCTAGTGTCCTCACAGAATCACAGAATGATTTGGCTGGAAGAGCCCTTCAAGATCATCAAGTCCAGCCATTACCCCTACACTGCCAAGCCATTAACCCTACACTACCACAGGCTCTAATCTCCAACAGCAAAATAATCTGGAAGTTCCTGTGAATTGTTGCATTCATGCCTGGCTTTTCAGTGTGTAATGATGATGCTTCTTTCTGATTCTTTTTGCATATTTAAACACAGATATATGCCCATGCTATATCCTCCTCCGTGCTTCACAGATCCTGAAAGCCATTCCTCTTATTTTTCTGCTGACATAAAGATCACTGCAAACAGCACATGCAAGGCTCACAAAATCATAATGGGAGCATTTGACATGTCCTTCTCCCATCATCTAAGAACATGCTGTTGGACATGTGTTTGTGGATGGGGCAAGGTTCATCCCGCAAAAAAAACCCTAACAGTTGAAGCTGAAGATGAGTGAAAAAGTTTCTTTTCATTAAGATGTGTCCTAATGAATATAAAAATGCTCATTTTGAAGTACAAAAAGAAAAAGAAATATTCCATGGCTACGATGGTATAGGGGATTGGAGACCATGTATATACATCTTGCTTCAATGCATTCCTATCTGAGGTACATTGTAACTAAACAAAGTGGAAGGGATTTTGAAAACAATGTTGAAACAAAAACATGTTGAAAACAAAATATTAATATTTCTCATTGTAATAAATTAGCTCAAAATTAACTAGACAATTGAAAAATCAGTGTAACTCTTGTTTTCAGCAGCAAAACTTGGAGCTTTTTTCTGTGACAAGACAGCAGCAAATAAATTCTGATCTGTAGACTTACCTGCTTGTTCAGTAGGGTGTTGTAAACCATCATGATTTAAGAGCATTCGCTGCTCCTGTGCATGGGTGAGAAACCCAGCTCGATCTTGAAGGTCTGTTAACACTGAAGAATTTTCTGTGCTCTTATCTCATCCCAAGGTTTATGTCATATCTCATCCCTCTGATAATGATATGGTTTTATGCGGAGGAGAGTTTGGAGATGCATGCAGATGACCCAATATGAGTTACAACATGCATTCATCTTTATTCACAACCTTTCTACATTTATAGTGATCCTAAAAGCAAAGCATGTTTACATATTTTACTATTGATCAAACAGCAAAGCTACAGAAATAACAGTTATCATTCCTCCCCCCATGTGAAGCTAGCAGTTTCTCAGGCAAAGTTTTGCAGGTGGACAAAGTTCTGTTTTCTACATTCCACAGGAGGGAGGAAGGCAGGAATCTCTTATCAGTACTTCGAGGCCTCTTCAGAATTAGCTACAAAGTCAGTTTCTCACAGCTCCTTCACAGTTGCTCATTAGGCTTATCAACATGGATTGTTCACTGACAGTAAATCATGACCTTTTTCTGTGAGAAAACCCTCCACAGTTTTATGGTTCCAAATCCAAGATCAATTAAAACTTTCTTGCACTCGTTGGGACCAGATTCTGTTGCCATTTAAAAGTGATTGGATTCAGAGTGACTTTTGGAAGTTTTCCATAAGTACCAACAGAAGCATAATTTCATTAGGGGAAGCTCAAAATGAACAGAAACCAAGTGAAGAATTTGTTTTTCATGTGCTATTCAATCCCAGCTTTGCAGCCTGCCCTTAAAAAACAAAATATGCAGAGGACAACATGGTCCACCCTTATGTCTCTTCTGTTGTTTCCAAATAATAATGTTCTTTGGAGCTGGAATGTCTGATTTTTATCTTCTTAGTGGAAGTTTACGAGAAGATTGCTAGACACACTTGAGGAAGGTAGAATTTGTTACTATATGAGGCAATAAGGGAGAAGGTGTGGAAATAAAGTGGGGAAAGACACAAAGATGTTTGTCTTCCTAGAAGTGAGGGGGTGAAGCAAGGAGGAGGAATAATGGGAACACGAAGAAGAAGCAGAAGAAAGAGCCTCTGTGTCAAGAAGTTTGAACTTAATAGGAAGAGAAAAAAGGGCAGAGAAAGTATTTGGAGACTATATGATATTTGACAGAGGAAGATGTAGCGACTTTCAGCAGAGACAAGATAGAAAACAGGACCAGAAGAAGAGATGCTGTGGCTGCTATCACAGTAATACAATAATCTTGATTTTAACAGTTAAACTATTTTTAACTGTTCCCTTGATGGATATTTGCAAGAGCCTTACTATTCTATGTAGGTTTGTAAAAACTCTGGGCTGGAGTGTTGTCAGGGGTAACCAGTTGGAATACAAGTTTTTTGAAACTGTTTTTTCTTTCCCTGCACGTGGGAAGCGGGTTAGGGGGGCAGAACAGTGGGTTTGGGCAGCACGGTGGTTTTGGGAAGCATGGTGGGTTTCTGCAGCATGGTGGGCTTGGGCAGCACAGTGGTTTTGGGCAGCACAGTGGTTTTGGGCAGCACAGTGGTTTTGGGCATCACGGTGGGTTTCTGCAGCACAGTGTGTGCGCAGGCAATAGGTGTAGGGCTGTCGAAGGGGGTTGGGATGGAGCTGGGAGGGGCCTGGGTTTGCCTGAGGCAGTCCTGGGCATGCCCGGGATCTCAAGGTATGGAGGGGGGAAGGGACACCACACTCTCGTGTGCTGGGTGTGTGTGGGCAGGAAGGGGGAAGAAGAGGGTGTTTATTTTGCTCTCCCGACAGCAGCCCCAGAGAGACATCACACAGCATCCCAGCCATGTCCTCATCTTGATGCTCATCGGAGGGAAGGAGAGAGAGTGGGGGCAGCCCCTAAGGGCTCACTCTTCCTCCTCCCTGGTGCTTTCTTTTCACTTCCCCAGAGCTGCTGATCACGTCCACCTTCAATCAGCTCGCCACAGCAATATGGAGCACCCCTATCAGCTGTGTGGGTTCCTCTTTTTCCTAAACCCCATTTTCCTGCGCCCTGAGGGGGGGACAGGTCCACCCCCGGGTGCCAGCAGCTGCCACCTTTCTTCCTTCCCCAATCTGCTGGGCTGCTGTTTCAAGTCTACCTGCCACAATCTTCCTTCTCCCAATGTCTCCCCTGCACCCACCTGCTGGTCATGGAAAAGGAAGGGTAACAAACAATGCGGATTGTTCTGTTTTGCTGTTTTACATTGCTGTTTATACCATATACAAATACAAACACATATATATGCATATTTCATCCTTAATAAAATTCTTGTCTCCTTAAATGCTTTTTGGTCTCACATTGCTAAATTTAAGATAGTAACTGTCCAAACCGGGACAAGTGTGTCCTCAAGATATTTTCAGTGCTTTCCATCTGTTTACCAAACAATTTCCACTTGAAATTTAAAAGTAGAAGATAATTAACATTAGGGTTATTATGTGTGTTCTCTCTGTGCCCTTTCCAAATGCAGGGAGTAAACTGCTGAAGAGGAAGCTTTTCTTGGATTACAAACTGAGACTGAACATACACATGTAAAGATGAGCAAATGCATATATTTATTTAAATATACTAATAGGAGAATCATATATATACACACTACTATACTCCTATGAATTCCTCATTATATAAGGAAATGGTTACAATATGAACACATTAGGAGGATAATGATAAATAATGTTCCTGGGCTCTTTGTTAATTGAAAGTATTGCTATATGGAGGGGAAAGTAACTATCTTTAAATAACTTTTACCAGGAAGTTTAACTTAGGTTGTTATGTTACTCTGCTAATTCAGAATAGCTCCAATAAATTTAATCTATGAAGAAGTTGGTTGGATATGATGAGATTTGTCTTGTTTGCCAAGGAACAAGCTATTAGCTTTTTAATATCCAGTCATTATTTCATGCTGGTTAGTCTGCATTCCTCCATTCCTTCTGATACCAACAGGTAGAATGAAGCCATACGTTTGCTCTGTGTAGGGGCTTCTCTTGATTTCACTGATGTTTCAGAGGACAAGTTTTGGTCTAGTAGCCAAGTAAGGTTTGTTTGCATGACCAATATACTTTTGTGATTTATTCCTTGATTAACTTCACTCTTCGGATATATGAGTTCTGACTATCCCTAAACAGATTTAGATTATAAAAGTTCACCAAAAACAACAGCAGCAAAAACAAACCAAACCAAACAAACAAAAAAAACCCCAAAACAAACCAACACAAACACACACAAAAAATTGAAGTGTTTTGCTTGACCACAAATGCAAAAAAAATTTTTGAAGAAGAAGAAGGTAAGTGGACAGTAGATTATTTAATACATATGCAATATTAAATATATCTCAATTTTCCTTCATCTAGGGGGGTCATTATGATGTAATAATCAGGGGAGTCAAGGCCATGAGATTTGTCTGTAAGAATCAGTGTTCTATTAGATCACAGCCTCAGTGTTACTTTTTACTGCTGTGATGGAGAATTGGGCAAGAATATCAAGAAGAAAGAAATCAACCTGAAGAGACAGGGCATAAACCAAACAGAAACCTAGAATGAAAGTAAAAAGCAAGAAAATAAAGACAAATAACAAATGGTTGACTCAAGGTGTGAGTGTGTTTTCACCATGAATGAGCACAGTCACAAGCCCTGGATTCTCAAAGTTTTTTTCTACTTCATACATCATATATGTCATAGAGGTCCATAGGGTCCTGAAGGTGCATTGGAAAGAGCTTCTCACTGGCTTTTCTGGTGCAAGAATTTGGGGACATGGCATAATACTTTCAGGTCACAGAGTGAATTAATGTTTATTTGGGGCATGAAGTCCTCCAGTTTGAGGCAAGATGTTGTGGATTAATTTTTACTTAATTTCAAAAATGGAATTAACAGTTTCATGTAAGTCAAAGTCTTTAAGGTAGGTGAGAAAGTCCTAGGTGGAAATTATTGAAGCCTGACAAGATGCTCTGGGGAAGTATTGGTATGTCCTGATTTTAAGCTCCTCCACAGATCCTTACTGATGGGGTGTTTTTAAAGGTCTCCATGTTACTGGATTGTAACATGGATATGGCCATTCTCGTGCTCTAATGACATTGAACCTTCTACTCTCTGTATGAAAAGGTAAATGTATATATATATATATATATATATACACATGCAAACACCCCTGTGGGGGATTTTTAGCTTGTTCAGGAAATCAGTATCTGAGATATTCATCAATCCTCAAAAGCTGCTATAGAAGTTAGAAGATATTTAGTATTAGACAAAATTACTTGAGTTTTAAAGAAAAAATTTAATTAGTGTTGATTGTCGAGATTGTCAGCAATGTTTAAACAGTGTGTTTTGGGAAGGATTCCAAGCCATATGGGAAGTTAGAATACATAAATCTTGAATAAAAAGCTCTTAGACCAGAACTTCAGTGAAATAAGATATGCTTCTCCTGTTAAGGTACAGGAAAAAAGAAAGAAAAAAAAAGTATCACCTTTGCCCTCATCACTTGCCTCAAAAACCTTGAAGCTGACCATGAATGGGTAGGAATCAAAATAGTAGCAATTAATTTCGTTACTAAAGGATCAAGGTCACAACAACAGCAATTACCTGCAATTTCCCATTCCTGCAATTATATTATTATGAAAATGAACACTTGCTAACTGCAGCAAAGCTTTCAGGGGCACTAAAGTGAATTTTTTTTTCATTTCAGCATGCTTGCTAATTGTGTCAGTACTTAAATGTAATAGGACTATCATTGCTTTGGTCTTGCCAGGACACAAACTGTAGCACCGCAGTACTTGCTTCTTCTAGGCTTCATTTATAGGTAAATTTTATAACAGAATAACTATTTAGATTGGGGACACTGTATTTCACTGAAATATTTATATCACTATAAATCCTGGTAGAATAAGCCTTTTGGGGAATGAACTATATTAGCACAGGCATGTGTGCTAATAAAGTACCAGTGCCATTTGGGGAATGAACTAATATAGCACAGACATGCTTAAAGTACCAGTGCCATTTGGTCCAAAATAAGCAGTTCTGTGACACAGGATAACAAGATGCAGAAAAAAAGACCCCGTTTCTGCTGCAGCGACGTTAGTGGAGGGAATTACCACATTTTGCTGTTAGTCACCTGCATCTTCCAGCCAAGTATTTTTCTTGAGCACTTCCTAAGTTGCTTCAGGCAAAAATCAGCCAGTGTATGTGACTAAGAGAGTTTGAAGTAGCTTTGTTACATGACTCTGAGCAGAGGAGCTGCAACGAGGTCTGGCTGGCGCTGGGGAAGGGAACGATGGTGGGAAGGGCTCGCAAGCGGCTACTTCGTGCTTTTGGAAGGCGGGAGAGCAGCTTGGCTGTGCCGGGGCATGGAGCATCTCTACCAAGGAAAGGTTGACAGAGATGCGGCTATTTAGCCTGGAGAACAGTGTGAGGAGCCCGTATCAAAGTCTATAAATATCTAAAGGGTGGGTGGAAGGGCGATGGAGCTGGACCCTTTTCAGAGGTGTCCACTGGCAGGACAAGGGGCACCAGCTGGAACACAGGGGCTCGGCCGTGCCGGAGGCCGGCAGCCAGTAGGCAGCTGCTAAGGCGGCCCGGGCGGAGCCGCAGCACCGGCGGCAGATTTGAACGAGCCGTTCCCGCGCCGACGGCCGCTCGCCGAGACTAACCGGCACCCCCGCCCCGCATATAAGCGGCCCCTGGGCAGCGCCGAGGGAACAAGCGCCGAGTGGCGGCACCGGGGCGGGCTCGTGGGGCGCGGAGCTCGCAGGCAGGGCGCGGGGCTCGCGCGGGGCGCGCGCGGAGCTCGCGCGGAGCTCGCACGGAGCTCGCACGGAGCTCGCACGGAGCTCGCACGGAGCTCGCAGGAGGGGGCGCGCGCTCGCCGAGGGCCCAGCGCCAGGGAGCCGAGTCCGCCCTGGGGANGGGACCGAACCCGCCGCTCCTGCCGAGGCCTCGCTGGTGTCCGATGGAGCCACGCGGACAGCGCAGACCTCGGTCCGGGCAGCAGCGGCAGGGATCAGGCAGCTCCTGCTGCTGAGGAAAGGGCAGTTCCCGCACAGGCTGCACCCGGGCCGATGTCCTGTGACATCAGGGGCAGTTACAGGACACTGTGGGAAGTCTGTGCGGCACGGGCACGGCTGAGATGGAGATGGGCAGGTGGCTTCTCCAGCGTGTTCCCGTCCAAGACACCACTGCCAGTGAGGCACCATGGGCTCTGGTGATCCCCAAAAGCAGGACTCCAGTCTCCACCTTCCACAATTGCAGCCACAGACAGATAGGAGACTTTGACAAGCACAGACACCCCCAAACAAGGGCTGCAGGCAGTAACTGCAAAAGCAGCACCCAGTGACCACCACACAAGGAAACATCGAGTGCTCCCAGTGGGTGACGCTGCTAAGGGCACCAAGGCACCCGGCTGCTGGCCCGACAGTCATGAGAGGTCTGCAGTCTCCCAGGAGCCAGCAGCAGAGACATTACTGAAGGAACCACCATTTATTAACAGCATGGTACTGACCCCTGTTACTCTTTCACGTGGGCATGGATGCCACAGCAACCAGAAGCTGAGCAGAGTCAAGGATGACTATGAAGACCTAAGGATACAGATAAGAAACAATTGGTGCACAAGTTCTTTTCCCCAGTCTTACTAGTTAGAAAAAAGAGGGTAGCCAGAAATAGAAGTATAATGAGCATCAATTTCAGGCTACATGTCTGGTGCTGTCCAGAGATGTTTGGTTTTCTGACAATGGACATTCTTCAGTGAGTATAACCTGATAGGGAGGGATGGGAGGATGCACCTGCCTAGAAATCAAAGAGAAACTTTGGTAACAGCTGGCCATGTAGAGACCTCCATAGCTCTCCACAGAGACCGGTCTCTATGCACACAAGCTAAGCACACAAGGTAGCTGGTAAGATAAGCTGTTAGCTCAGGTTGTTGGTGTTCTTC
>VYZU01048275.1:6775-47443 GCA_013401355.1 Ceyx cyanopectus | reverse complement strand
TAAAGGCTGCAGTTTTTATAAACACCACTCCTTCTGAAGAAATTTGACATTAATATCAAAGCCTTGTGCACTCAGAGTAAGAATCCAAGAAGTTAGTGCAGTAATAATGTGAGAGCTGGACATGGTAAATTTAACATCTGCAACTCAATTTAGAAAATATTTAGGATTAAATCATTAATTGGGACCATGTGATCATGGAAGTTCACAAATTAAAGTTCACATGAAATGAACTTCTTGTTCAACTGTTCACGAAGCACCACATTATACAACACTGAAAATAGCTTTAAATGTCATTAGAACCATTAATTCTTATGTCAGATTAGATTAAAAGGACAATGCTGTATATTCAATGAATCTGTCTGAAATGTTTTTAACTTATAAATAGTGTTTTACTTATTTAAGAGCACAATACATCTTCTCATAAGAATAAAAAATGAAAAACACAGAACAACAACTCTAAGGGTTAGGTTACTTTGTAATTAAAATTTAAAATCTTTGTTTGTGTTTTTTTTTGGGGGGGGGTCTGTCTCAAGTCTAATAGGGTTCAAAAGTTACTCCATTCCAAAGTAAAGACTCTAACTGGTATTTCTTATGGCACAAAATGATTCAATAGGGTAAAGAAATGAAAATGGAAAGCAACAAGTCAAACATGCACTCCAGAATAGTTCCATCTAAATTTCCTTTGGAAAAAAAAATAAATTATTACTGGTGTCTCTACAGTTTCCTGTTCTAACTGCCAGTGGTGTCTGTTTCATCAGTGAAACAAGACATAAACCCAGAAAAATAAGGAAAGATTTCTTACAAATGATAAATACATAATAGGCATTTTGTTCGCTATAAAAGTGCTTTGTGGGGAACAAAAGTTTTAAGTTAGCTTTTCCTACTGTAAATCATTTTTTCCTTGAAAAAAAACCCCCAGCTTAATATTATTAAGCTAAAATAAATGCATGCATTTCAACTGTGGCAAGGAGGAAAAGGTGCTAGGAAACTTAACTATACTGAAGTAAAATTTAGCATGAACTATAAATGCTCAGTATCTTTCATCTGGGTCAAAGGCTTAGGTGCTGAATTCTTAAGTAGACTGGTGCAGCAAACCAGTTTTCATCTTACTGGTGGTTTTGCACCAAAACCAGACAAATCTGATAACCAAGCCTTCCCAACACCCACTTCTGTATGAAGATTAAGACTTTCTGCATCTATGGAAATATTTGTGTATATTTAAGGAAAAAAAAGGAGTAACTATTTATTTTCCACAATAGAAACAGGCCAGAATTAACTTCTACAATCTGCAGAGATCTTCTGCCAAAACCTGAGACACTCACTGTAGATGTGAAGACACACTGAATCTGATGTGTATACTTTGGAATAAAAGTCAATACACAGATACATTTGACATGCACTTCAGACAGCACTGTAATAACTAAAAAATTCTAATTTCACTCACGAACACTCAAATTGCTTTTCACACCTTCAAAACGTGTCATTATTTTGTGTTTCGTTTCCATACTTCTCCAGGATTTTCCTCCACTCCTTTCAATTTCTTGTTTTGTGTTTTTTTTCCATAACTTTCCAGGATTTTCCTCCCCTCCTTTCAATTTTTTTGTTCCAGGTTGTTGCATCCTGGCCTTCAAGTCTTTTACTGAGTAGTTATCCACTTAAAACCATTTGTCCCACTTCTCCCATCCAGCATTCTTTTAAATGACAATTTTTCCACCTTTATTCTTTCATGAAGATTTTTTCTCCTTTGTAAACAAAGAAAGCTTTCTATATATATATATTTTAATATATTTCCATATACTTTAGAGTGAACTTCTGATAACATATAGAATAGTAAAAAGCCCTCTCTGTCAATAAATAATTTTTAATACATCCTCAAGCCATCAGAACTTATCATGGGTAAGTATTTTTCAAAAGTAAAACCAGGAAGTGTATCCAGGATTATCTTTATTTTGGCTCTGAGAATTTTAAAGACATAGTTTCTAGATCAAAATGAACAGAAAAAAAAAAAATCCTGTGCGGGTGGGACTGAAAACATGTTTTTGGAGATGAAAAATGAACTCTGTGGAGTACTAAATTAATCCACTGCACCACCTAGGAGAATATATCTTCAGTACACTTTACAAGTTTCAACTTTTCCCTTCCCAACTGTAAAAACATCCTCTGCCTTTGACAGAGTGATAGGATTGCTTTCCTGACTAATCACCAGGGATACTTAAAGATTCTTAATAGAAAACAGGTGCAAGAAAAATGCAGAGAGTCGAACACTTCAAAATTTTAGACTTCACAGAAGTTCAGTTACTGTTCTGGGAGGTCTAAATCAAGTTCAACAGTCAGTTCCTAAAGTAGTTCAACTCTCTTCAGAAAGATTTAATAGTAAAAAGTAGAACAGTGTAGAACACTGTGACTACAGCATTTGTTTCTAAGTCTCCATCTTCTAAAAAAAAAAAAATAAAAAATTAAATCTATTGTGAAATCTGTACCTACAGGGCAATTTCTTCTTTAGTTTAGCCCCAACACCTCACAGAAGCTGTTCTATGTAACCACACAGGATAAAAGTGCAGTGACTGAAAACCCAAGATCTAATGAGAGAAGGCAGCTGAATGCTGGTGATGCTTTGTGGTTGTCCCTGGGTACCTCAAATGGCCGCGTGCACAGCTGCCCCACAACCCCTGCTATGGTGTGGGCTGCAGGAGCTTTGATTCATGAAGGGCTAGGTGCACTGGAACAAGGATGCCAAACCATTTGCATAGCAACTGCTTGCCATACTCGGAGTAATAAGCATCAAAATATAGGGCGTGGGAGAGAGGGAGGCAGTGCATCCATCAAGTCATCCATTCCACTTTACAGAGGGGGCAGCTGTCACACTTAGCCCCAGCACAGCCCAGAGGAGTCCTTATTATAGTTACCTCTCAATTAAAAACAGCAGCAGCCTTGTTTTCACTAATTGATGAACATTGCTGACTCTGGGCTAAAACTCCACTTTTTTTTCAACTTCAAAGATGTGAACACAAGGTTTACAACAATGGCATCTCTGCATATCCTCAGTTGCTGTAGGAAGGAACTCAGTAATGATGCAGAAACTGAATGAGAAGACCTAAGAGAGTTGTAAGAGATGTCTAAACCTATGCCCTTTTGAAAATGAGTGACATGTCCTAGGAAGTCAGACATGCAATATTTGGGAGCATTACTAATTACAGTTAGAGCAACTTCAAAGCAGTGTCCAACCAGCAGATCTGCCTGGGCAATTAGCAGTACCATGAGGGTTTGTTTTGTTTTTTGTTTTAAAATAAAAAGCCACTGGAAGAAAACCTCTGGCCAAATCTCATCAATGATTTTCTTTCAGACTGTTTCCTCCCATTCTTGGAACTTAGCTGCATTTCTGTTGCATTCATAAATATAAATCTTGTTCTCAAATGCTTTCTGTCTCAGAATAGCAATGTACCCCTATGTAACAGTTAATATGAATTTACAACATGAAGAAATGAGACAACTGTTCTGTTATTGCCAGCTACATATCAGTGAAAATGCTTTCAACTTGACATCAATATTTCTTTTCTCTTTGTACTAATCTTAAAAGTAAGGCTTATCTTCAACACTAAAAACTGAGCTTAGAAAAGAAACAGCTGGAAGGAAGTTTCATTGGAAAACATTTAATTATAGCAGGTTTATTTCTTTGATCTGTAGATAATGTAACATTTGTTTACTATATTAAGTTTTTATAAGCCAACGTTGAACTGCTGCACTTCAAACTTTACTGCCAAGCCAAATAAAATGTAATTCACATAGTCAATACTTCTGTGCTACTGAATAAAGTCAAACAAACAATATGCTACTTCCCCATTCATTCCCTAAGACTCTGGAGATCTGTCTTCAAAACAAAACAGGAAAAAATATACGGTCACTGACACCCCTGCTGGTAATTCACATTAAGGATTTTTAGGTGAAGCTAACCTCTCTCTTTCACTCAGCCACAAGGACCAACATCTAAGAATGACCTAAAAAATACAATTGTCTCCTGTTGTCGTATTCTCACTCCCTAACCAGTGGACTCTGGGTTTTTATTACCTATTCAGTCCTGTAATAAAAAAGATCCTGTGATTGCTTGCTAGCTCTTCTTCATGCATCGTTTTTCTCTGCTTTATTTTCACATGCTTATATTTCTTTCAAATCTGTATTCCTCTGAATAGAACTTGTGTCCAAGTATTAAGCTCATAAAACATGAGTGATTGTAATCTCAAATACCTGAAGCTTGACTTTCCTTTGTAGCAACTTCAGCTAAAATCCTCCCCCTCTCTAAGGAAGGAAAAAGGCATCCACGTTCATTAGGCAGACTCTACTTTCATCAACAACAATCTGTCTCAATACAACTCTTCCGGATAATTAAACTACCCAACATATTGATGTTTTCATCATAAACTGCTTCTTTTCATCTGTACAACTCAGTACTTAACTTTTATCTTCAACGAAGTCACATCCATAGATCTCTGGCTCAAGAGTACTCTAAGCTAAGACAGAATATGCAGATGTTTCTTAATCTTTTTCCTAGGCTTGTGCTATCAGTCCTTGCTGGAAGCAGCACAGTGACTCAGACCAATCTTTTCATAGAACCACAGAATGTCAGGGGTTGGAAGGGAGCTAGAAGATCATCTAGTCCAACCCCCCTGCCAGAGCAGGGGCACCTAGACCAAGTCACCCAGGAACAGATCCAGGTGGGTCTAGAATGTCTCCAGAGCAGGAGACTCCACAACCTCCCTAGGCAGCCCCTGCCAGGCTCTGCCACCCTCACTGGGAACAAGTTTTTCCTTGTGTAATCTTTAAATCACTTCCAGCACTAGTCCTGTAGGATAAGGCCCCAAAGGGAATAGGGTCCAAGAAAAACTATTGATATTCAAGCACCACTTCCTCCAAGCTCCAAAGCAGCCCACTCCATCAAGCTGGAAGTCAGGCAATAGTGTTGAAAAGGCAGTTGATAGCAAAACTCAGACACAGAAAAGGAGCATTACAGAAGGTAGTAGCAGGGACAAGTAAACTGGGAAGAAAACAGAGACACTGTCCAAGCATGCAGGGATGCAGTCAAGGAAGCCAAAGTCCACGTGCAGGTGAATCTGGCTGAAGCACTGGCCTACTTTTGACTAGCAAGGTCCATGATTAGAATTCATACAGGCACAAGTTTTTTTTCCCCTAGTATGCCCAGAAGCTTACCTTCTTGGACTCTGTTCAGTATAAAGTGTAAGTGAACAGAACATGTTATCTAAATTGTGTATTAAAACTGTTCAAAGTTTCAATCAGTTTTGTTCCAATCCAAGTAAATTCATGTTTGTAATATTTAACCCTTTATCTGCAGCAGCTATTTTTTAAAATAATTTGAGAAATTTACATCAAAATCTTAAAAAAATACTATAGCTTAGAACAAAAGAAGACAGAAATATTTAATCATTCCAAAAAGCCATTGGAAGATCTCTGCTTTACTTCACTTCCTCCTCTTTCCCCCATCCCCATGCCAGTTTGGATATTGGAGCAAAGTAGGAACTGCACTCATAAATGAAGCAGTAAGTATAGATTTTACTTTGTTTTACTCAAGAAAATGCAGTTATTTATGATGCAAAACTACTCCTTGAATAATACAATGTTTCCTACAGAACTGCAGTATTCCTCCTAGATAATTCTTGAAAATAATTCCTTTGGTAAAATATGTAATGCAAATGTCTGAAGGTAAACACAACACATTTGCATGCAGTGTCATAAACCACTCCTTGTCAATCTCAGCATTTTGAAAACCAGGCTATGCTTGGACAAGCACTCCATGCTAAACTCTTTTAGAATGATCGTTCTATAAATTAACATTTGGTTTGCAACAGATGAAGTAATTATGTAAGTATGAAACATAACTGCAAGATACCTTCAAGATTCATGACATTTGGCACTGCTACATAAGCTTTAAGTCTCAATAATTCCACATTTCCTGTTCAAGACTTGACAGCATAGGATCACTAATAAATTAAAAAAAAAAATCTGGCAATTAATTTAGTCAACTTCTGACTAATGTGACTCAATGAACAGAATTAAAGTACCAAATTCCATTTCCATAAGATACTGACCTTGTATTTCTGGAAAAAAAAATATCTGAATTTTATTGAGTTTTGTACTCTTTTAAGTAGGATTTTAGTTTTGGTTTTCTATAAAAAAGGAAGATAAATTCTCTATGTCATGGGAATGCAGTGCAAACAGTTGCAAACACTGCCAGATCATGCCAGATCAGCCTTCAGAGGACTAATGCTTTAACAAATAGTCCTGTAACATAATTTTCTACAGCTCTATGAGCCTTTGCAGCAGCTTTAAAAGTCCTATCTTACACGGATAAAAAGGAAACTGAAAGCATGCACCCAACTACCACCCTGAAATTGATGGTACTTTGCTCTCTGCACTACTCACAGGAGGGGTTTTTTTGTTAAGAATATCATAATGTGATAGCCCCAATCTCTAACTGCTGTAGTATCAACTGCAGAACTAGCTTCTAGTAGTTGCTCAAAACGGACAGAAAAAAATATAATAAAGCTCTGAGAATATCTCCTGCCTCACAGGTATGAAAAGGAAACTCCCATGCCTATGCATAAGATGTTAGANAGCAAAACTCAGACACAGAAAAGGAGCATTACAGAAGGTAGTAGCAGGGACAAGTAAACTGGGAAGAAAACAGAGACACTGTCCAAGCATGCAGGGATGCAGTCAAGGAAGCCAAAGTCCACGTGCAGGTGAATCTGGCTGAAGCACTGGCCTACTTTTGACTAGCAAGGTCCATGATTAGAATTCATACAGGCACAAGTTTTTTTTCCCCTAGTATGCCCAGAAGCTTACCTTCTTGGACTCTGTTCAGTATAAAGTGTAAGTGAACAGAACATGTTATCTAAATTGTGTATTAAAACTGTTCAAAGTTTCAATCAGTTTTGTTCCAATCCAAGTAAATTCATGTTTGTAATATTTAACCCTTTATCTGCAGCAGCTATTTTTTAAAATAATTTGAGAAATTTACATCAAAATCTTAAAAAAATACTATAGCTTAGAACAAAAGAAGACAGAAATATTTAATCATTCCAAAAAGCCATTGGAAGATCTCTGCTTTACTTCACTTCCTCCTCTTTCCCCCATCCCCATGCCAGTTTGGATATTGGAGCAAAGTAGGAACTGCACTCATAAATGAAGCAGTAAGTATAGATTTTACTTTGTTTTACTCAAGAAAATGCAGTTATTTATGATGCAAAACTACTCCTTGAATAATACAATGTTTCCTACAGAACTGCAGTATTCCTCCTAGATAATTCTTGAAAATAATTCCTTTGGTAAAATATGTAATGCAAATGTCTGAAGGTAAACACAACACATTTGCATGCAGTGTCATAAACCACTCCTTGTCAATCTCAGCATTTTGAAAACCAGGCTATGCTTGGACAAGCACTCCATGCTAAACTCTTTTAGAATGATCGTTCTATAAATTAACATTTGGTTTGCAACAGATGAAGTAATTATGTAAGTATGAAACATAACTGCAAGATACCTTCAAGATTCATGACATTTGGCACTGCTACATAAGCTTTAAGTCTCAATAATTCCACATTTCCTGTTCAAGACTTGACAGCATAGGATCACTAATAAATTAAAAAAAAAAATCTGGCAATTAATTTAGTCAACTTCTGACTAATGTGACTCAATGAACAGAATTAAAGTACCAAATTCCATTTCCATAAGATACTGACCTTGTATTTCTGGAAAAAAAAATATCTGAATTTTATTGAGTTTTGTACTCTTTTAAGTAGGATTTTAGTTTTGGTTTTCTATAAAAAAGGAAGATAAATTCTCTATGTCATGGGAATGCAGTGCAAACAGTTGCAAACACTGCCAGATCATGCCAGATCAGCCTTCAGAGGACTAATGCTTTAACAAATAGTCCTGTAACATAATTTTCTACAGCTCTATGAGCCTTTGCAGCAGCTTTAAAAGTCCTATCTTACACGGATAAAAAGGAAACTGAAAGCATGCACCCAACTACCACCCTGAAATTGATGGTACTTTGCTCTCTGCACTACTCACAGGAGGGGTTTTTTTGTTAAGAATATCATAATGTGATAGCCCCAATCTCTAACTGCTGTAGTATCAACTGCAGAACTAGCTTCTAGTAGTTGCTCAAAACGGACAGAAAAAAATATAATAAAGCTCTGAGAATATCTCCTGCCTCACAGGTATGAAAAGGAAACTCCCATGCCTATGCATAAGATGTTAGAAACACTGGATTAAAAACCAGATCACCCTTTGGGCTCTTTCAGAACCAACTCTCTATGATGTTTTTTCTAGGTCACTAAAAAGAAGGCAGTGGTTTTATATGCTACAGTCAGTCATACCCTCACAACCAAGGTTATACTAATTGTGGGCTCAGGCAGTGAGCTCCGTTTCTCTCTGTTGGAATAACCCTCTCTTCCTAATGCTTCCAGAGGTTCAGGAGTTTTGTGACACCCTGGGGCTGCATGTGAGAAAGGTAATCTCCTCCTTCCATGTAGGTGCAGCTGACAGGTTGAAGGACCTGCATGCATACATGTGCATGGGCTGTGTTTCAGAAGACAGACTGGACACAATCACCCCACAACTGCAATGACCTTCACTCTAACAAATCATCATCCAAATCCAGATTGCGTTTTCTGAAACCTTTTCTAGGTAAAATTGACAGTTCTAGAATGAACTTCACTCATTCCCCTGTCCTATGTTTCCTGTAAGGTCATGCTTTTAGAAGGAAGACATATGCTGGAAAAGATACACTAAAAAACAAACCAAAACCACACCTCTCATCACACAGTTTACAGTGGGAATGTGTACCCAGATAGCTTGCCAACAAAGGCAGACTAACAGGGCTGATCATGTACAATATGGCTTTGTTGGAGGGCTGCTCGTGAAAAACAGGCAATAAAAATTAGTAACTTATTACCATGATAGATTAAAAATCAAACACAGTGAGTCAACTGCTGTAAGCCAAAGGAATGACATATGGGGAATGAAGAAATTTCTGATTCTAAACAGAGTGAGCTGTTCTCCAGAATGTTTTCAAAAGAATATAGTAGAAAGCTGATGACACCTTGTGCAGCAAACTGACAGGAAAAGCAAATGAAATAATACATAAATATGTCAGTAAGCAGCAAGTCTCTGTATCTGTGCTTGGAGTTCAGTTTTGCTTCAGATTTGCTCTGTGATTTTGAACAAGTCACACAGATATCTTTGTACTTGTTTAGATAAAGATATTTATGTCTAGATAAAGATATTTGCTCTCAAAGCACTTTAACCTCCAGATAGGAAACATTATATGAAATGAAAATGTTGATATTTACAGCTCACAGCCTTCTAATAACAGTTGAAATGTGCATTCCTCACTTACCCTCTGACAGAATCAACTCAAAAGCAATCTTCATCCATGCACTGACAACGTGGGAACTCACTGTTTGTTATCTGGCTACACAGTATGACCAAAAAAAAATCCCCACTGCCAACCCCACAAGAAAAACAAACCCAAAATTCCCAACCAACCCCCAAAAACTTACTTGCAGAAGCGTTCCATGAATATGATTCTGCCTTATGCAAGGACTGGTGAAGTCTGGAAGCCCCTCCAACAAGGCCAGCATTGTGTGTGGTACTTCATTGACCATAACAAAAGGAACAAGGGCCCGACCTGACATCTCACGTGAGCGGTACACAGGAGAGTGCCCACACCTAGAACAAGAAGAGAGACCTTTTGTTGTTGTTGTTAGCCAGCTGCAAGCCACTGCTGTGGCTAAAACAAAGGATAATGCAATAAAAACTAAAACACGTTTCTCACAAATCAAATAGAAAGTCTTTCTTTTCAATAGAGTGCTTGCCCAGAAACACGTGTCATACTAAAATCACACTGAAGTTATGTTAAGCATAACATCCCTTCATAGTTTCCTACTTAAAAAGAATAGTTTTCCATAGTTTTCCTATTTCCCATGTTAAAAAAAACAGAAGCTACAAAGAAAAGACAATTATGCCACAAAGCAGGTATGTATATGGTCCTGTTTCACCTTTCTTGACATTTATATTACTTACAAAACAGAAATAATCTTACAGATGCTTCTGCTACAACACAACATGTTGTCTACTGGAATTCTGGACTGTATCTCCCACAAGTTTTTAGAATATACTTAAAGACAGGAAGAGACAAATTGGAACGGAATTTTATTTATTCATAATTAGTACCTCAAAAATAAATGCTTTTCCTTTATTAAAATTGGTAACTCAAGACTATATAACATATAGTTATGTTATAGTTATATATATATAGTTTATATGAGCATATAAAACTCAGCCAAAAAAAAACCCCTTTGATATTTTCATATTATTAAGAATTTAATTAGCTGTAGATTTATGAATATATAAATTAACTATTTAGCTATATTAGCATATTAACCAGCTATATACTTCAGTACCAAGTATACCAAACCACAGTGAATAAAAATCTTTTATCAACTAAAATGAAATGGAATCAGTGGTTTCAAAGGTCTCTAGCAAATGTAAATTAATACTCGAAATAGTAGTTTCAGTTCACATCAGAGAAATGCAGATAACAGTTTTCATCCTGAACCAGTAACTGAATTAATGGCATTATGAAAACAAGACAGTAAATAGATTTAATGGAAATAGTGTAACAGGTTGGAGATTTTAGACCATGGTCTGCCTGAAAAACACAGACCTTGTTTAAAGGGAGCTCTTCATAAAAAACTTCTGGTTTGTTTGTTTAAACAAAAACATTTTACTTCTACTGCACAGTAAGCTTAAACCCAAGAAATGTCTGCAACCATTCCTTTATTTCTGCTAAACTTTGTTTTCCTAACCAAGAGGTTCTCACATGTAGATGTTCTTTCCAAGCACAAGCACAACCCAGGCTGTAAAGAATGTCTAGTTTCTAAGGAGTTATAACTGGAGACTCAAGAAGGTTCTTTATTTCATTCATGACCTTTTACAAATCCCAAGGAATCTGCTATGTCTTCAGAAGGCAGAGTGAAAAGTGACTACAATGACAGTTTTCTCTAAATTGTACAAGGGTACTTCCAACAATACATTTTCGTCCTCAAACTCAATACAATGAATTAGAATGGAATTCTCTGGGTTGTTTCCTAGTAATAAAAATGGACTTGAGACCAATTTTTAGATAACCTGACTTAAACTTTTCTTTCCTGTAAAAGCAGACATTACAGACTTGTAACACATGCACGCACATATGGAGATGCAGTATTTTGCAAGCTAATTTTTTGTTCCATGCTGTTATTTTATCAACTTTTGAATGGAAATAGAAATGACTGGTCTATATTTAGAAATAAGAGAATAATATCATATTACAGGAAAAATTGTCTCAGCTGCCCAAAGTCTAGGTCCACAACAGAGGCTGCCACCTCAGTATTTATACTGAATATATAAAAGGCAGTAAGTACAATGCTCAGAATTAAAGACATGTCTAATCTTCACCTTTCCACAGGTGCCCAGTGGCAGGGTGGGAGAACTCCCACAGGGTGCAGGGGACCAGATTCTGCAGCTTTCTGTGCCTGAGGGAAACGAAAACCCCAAAGGGAAGCCAACCTCCAACCTGCCACTGTCCTATACACCTGTCAAGCTTCTCGCACTACAGATTGCAGAGGGTGCAGTGTACTCACATGAACTAACACCTCAGTGGAAACCCTCTTAAGAGCTCTCCTATGAAGTCACTGCTAAGGAGCAAAAGCATCACAAAGTTTAAGAACAGGAAAGTATCTCCATAGGAACACAAGGAAGGTTATTTCACATTGGCTTTCCATATCCGAGAAGGGTTAACACTCTTACTGTACCTTCTCCTTTTGTGGTTTTTGTTTGGTTTTGTTGTTGTTGGGTTTTTTGATATTTATTTTTTTAACTCTCTTAATGCACAAAGAAAACTGGTTGTGTTCCCCCCTTCTGCAAGAAACAGCACTGATAACATTTCAAAACCACTCCTCCTTTCACACACAAGATATCACACACAAGATAACATGCCAAGTCACCACCAGTGACCTACCCCTGAACCTCTGCAGGCACTTCTGTGTACATCTCTCATCTTTTGAAGGCATTTGGCTTCATTCCTGAACCGTGCAAGAAGTTTGCCAAAACAATGTCAAAATACACATGGCATTTTCCACAAGCTGTAATAGCAGCCTAGATTAAGAACAGGCAGTTTTGATTTTCACTAGATCACAACTGTCTTGCCAGGACATTGGCAAGAAAGGAACAGAACCCCCAACCTTGGCTTCCTCACCATTCAGGCTCTAAGCTTCACCTGTCACCAACATCACTAAATCTGTTACAGGATGCCTCAGGATGGCTCTTATTCTCTGTAGGCAAGTATGAGCAACTATCACACACGTGTGTGCAAACCTGCATTTAAAATAGGGTTTTTTTTCTTTGATTTGAAAAATACTTGGTGGGGGGAGGGGGTGAAGAATTTTCAAAATGTGTCACTTTGTTTGTATCCAGTTCATGAATAAATAGACTTAATTCTATTTATTGGGTATTCTAAGTCTATTTGAATAAGAAATACCTAAAATGTTGTCATATGTGAAAGCATATAGTATGCCAACCTAATTTCATGATATCTCAAGGCAGTCACAAGCACTGAAACGTGCAAAATCCTCATGTGACACACTAGTATTAAATCCTGAGGACTATTAACAATTGAAGCAGTATTCCAGTGAACTCAGTCCTGTTTATCTAGGTGCACAAGGTATTGGATGTAAACATGTTTACTTCAAACGGCCCATGATCAAGAACAAAAAGTCAATAAATCTGAGGTTTCACTTTGTGTAACTGTAGATTCAATGCACTTCCACTGCTGCCTTCCAGTTTTAACACTTAGATCCTGAACAACCCTCCTAGCTGACATAATTTATGACTCCCATAAGGCACAATGATTCCATACTCCTCTGCACACATCAAAGTACCTAATTTATTACTCTGGCTACAAACAACAGAGCACTACCTCTAAATAAAAATAACCTTTTTTTTTTCCCCCTTATTTCCCCCCCCCCACAAAATCTGCAGGTGTTTTCTATGTGCCTTTCCCCCCCCCCCTTTAATATTATTCCTCCTCAACAGACATTATAATACCCAAATTAATAAACAGAAGGGTTACCTTTTATATGAAGGTCACAGAACCAAATGAGTAGAATAATTTAGACAAATCACACCTATAGCTGAAAATGTCCATTACGTTAATGAATACCTACAGTTGTTAGAAGAATTGACAAGAAGAAAAGTATCTATTTTCAGGTTTCCTGGATGTTGTTACAGCTATTTGTGCATTAATAATGATGTTACTTTTAGTCCCTGAAGTTCCACAGACAGTATCACAGCTTGATGGTTTTGTTTTTAGCTCAAACAGATTCACATCCATTGCCTTCACAAGTGAGAGACAAAGGAATTGGGAACAGCAGCCATGAAAATGAAACCAAACAGGAGAACAGGCTCAACAACAAGAAAGGGAATATTCTGCAGAAGGGGTCTCTGAGCTTTTAAGTCAAACCAAGTATCCTACCACCATCACAAAACAAGTTTAGGGGAAGAGGGCAGCACGAGGCAGGAAAGGCACATTTGCAGTGCCTGAATATAGAAGAATAACTCTGTCTGCCACTTAAAACACTTAAACAGCCTCTAGGGTTCTCAAAAAGATAGAGCCGATTAAAAATGAATGAATAAATAAAAATCCAATAGATAGTACCCTGCAGATTAAACCCTGGAGGTAGTTATGCCACAAGATTCTAATAAATGCACTGGAAAGAAAAAAAAATAAAAGCAATAGGGCTTCTGTCTGATTCTATTTAAACACAGCAAGCTTTATGAGAAAGAAGTTGCTTTCCTCCACCATGCAGCTACATAGTTCCAGTCATGTTACCAGCTCTAAAGCAAGAATTAAAACCATGAAATTACATTAGGGGAAATCATTGATGGGGATCAGAGAGAAAAGGATATGGCAACAGATTCAGTTCCTGTTAGAAAGAGTTTGGTTCCTGTGATTCAAAAGCATTGTACTGTGCAAAATCAGTGTCTGTATTAAATGAAATAAATAAAAAAACCCAGTCCTTTTAAGAAAAAAATCATAAAGATTACATAGTTCATTTTTTTCTATTCACATTCTCTCCTGGAATATTAAATTTAATAAATGCAGTACTATAGAGTTCTAAGCAAAGAGAGACCCAAAACCAGCATTAAAAATAAAAAACAAAAGCCGACACTCATGCATCCACAGAACTTGGACTTCCATTCTGGGGAAAAACCAGCAGGACAGTATCTATTCATTACTGTTGAGAGTAAGGTTTCCTGGAACATGAACAACAATTTGCTCTACATGTACCTAAAGTTTACTCTGTTCATTTATTGATTTGCTTGTATTTCCTTAAAAGAAAAATACAAAACCATTATTCCCTTCCTTAGATTTCTCTATTCTTTGGCAATTGAAGTGCCCAAATAATTTTATTTGTAAAATTTTTGTCACTGTAGAAACCTGGTCTTGTAGTTGGCATGATGACATTTGTTTTTGTTATTCTTTAATCTGAAATTAAGAACCAAAAGAACATCAGAATAATCTGAGTTTTAATACAGCATCTAATTATTTACCTGACTAGTATGAACAGTTTGCCAGAGGTTTGAGATATACAATCAACACATGAATGTAGTACAGAAAATGTCTGACTACAAGCATGGACAGAAACAAATCAAGTTTAAATTCAGATTATTTATGCAGTAATAAATCTCTACATTCTTATCTATTTCCTTTATGGTGAACTTAATTTGTTGCCCAAACTTCTAGTCTCTTTATACAACGTGTTAAGTATTTTATTCTTCCAACTTGGGCAATTAAGATAAAACTGGATGTTTTTGTAAGGGCAGTATTTTCCACACAAGCACTTAATGAATCAGAGTAGCTGTAAATACTGAAGGAATTATGGAGGAAAAGTACACAGCCTTTTATTTGTGAAAGCTGCCCACAAGCTGCACCAAGGAGTTGTTTCTCCCTGTTTCCTAGGGAGAAATTAGAGATGTTTCTCTCTTCTTGTCACCAGGACCTAGGTTACTGTAAAAAGTGCCCAACTGATACCAAGCTGCATCAACAGAAACTGGAATTGTTGTGGTTCAGCCAGTCAACAAACAAAATAATTTTTCAAATATATATATTATATTTTTCAAATAATATCTCCAGGTAGCTAACATCTAGGTTCATTTAACTATTTGTGTTGCATGAGGTTAGTCTAGAGAAAGTCTAGACTAATTCTAGCATTCTAGAGAGAGCACAACTGTTCTTAACTCAAGGTCATCTAAAAGGGAGATTTTAATTTGGAACCATATTTCAACTTTGTTAATTTGTGAGCAGTTACTGTGATGTTTCACAACAGCAGAACAACAGAAAGAAACACACACTTCCTACCAAAACAGTAAGGATAAAACACAATGAAGAACGCAGACAAACCACCCTCTGTCTTAGCAACTGTATCACTATTTTGAACTCTATGGAAAGGAAGTTGAATGCATAAATCAACTCTCGGCATCTCGTGATGATTTTGAAAGCTTTATCTGACCCTAAACAAGAATGAAACAAGAGCCATTTTCAAAACTTATTATCAGACCTGTGCAAACAGCCAAAGGTTGAACTTCAATGCACAATACATGTGTGGACTAAAGAATCATGACCTCAGGATTAATTTTTTTTGCTTTTTCCCTTCAAATTTGAAAGAAATTATGGCCAACAGTCTGCACCACTTCTTGCCAAGAGACATAGAAATGTAATTCTCTTCTAGGAAACATTAGAAAGCAAGTCACATAATGCATACAGAGAGAGGCCACAAGATCCCTGGGGTAACAGCTTTAGAGCCCAGTCTAAGCCACTCAAAAAGCCCATGAAAATTCAGCTTAGCAAAGGAACATCATCCTGCTCCCAGGCATGGCAGGCACAGAGAGCCATTGGGTGATGGTGCCAGTGCCTGGGGAGGGCTGCTGGTGCAGGAGGTTGCCAGCAGCACTGCTGTGGGGTCACAGGCAGCACTCCTCACATCTCACACCACCTCAGCTCACTGAGCTTAAGAAATGTACTGAGCTGACTCTGCCAGGAGCCTTCTTGAAGGTTTCACAGAGTAGTAACTGACAAAAAAACATATACCTGTTAAAATGTTGTATCAAAGTTGTTTTCTCTCCAGGAAAGGAGATATCTAAATCAATCTAAATCCACATACCCTTTAGCAGATGCATCCAGCCCACTGAAATAACAGATGTGAGCTTGCCTACTGCAGCTATTGCCATAGCATCTGAGCTGCTGGTTTGCTCAGATAATCTGGAATTTCTCCTTCTTTAAGCCCTCTATTTAGGAATGACTTCGGGTAACAGGGCAGCTGACAATGCTCCATCCTACAGAAAATTTTTCCTCACCACATCAAGTTTGGCTTTCCTTGCATCTTAATGTCTTTCATTACTTAACAGTCGAAGTAATTATCTTTGTATATTAAAGACAAGCTCTCTCAAGTGCAAAAACAAAACAGCACTGCATCAGTTCAGGGTGCTGGATGGAGGGGAGCAGGAAGGGGGAGAGAACATACAGAAAGGACTAGCAATTGCCACTGCCAGCTTACCCTGGTCCCCAACTCAAAACAGCACCAGGGGATTTCTGAATTCAGCTCCACCATTTTACAGAAAGACACAAGTTATAAAATTCTGCCCAAGATAGTAGTGTCCATTTTTTAACTGTGATCAATTCAGGGAAAGATGTTCAGGCTTCTATTTAAATTCTCCTCAGCTAGCTTCTTCAATGACTTGCAGCATAATATACCTAGAAGCAACACTGCTTTGAAATGTTTATTTAGCAAAATTTTTAGAAGGAAAATGTCAGTAATAATTAAAAACAGTTTTGTCAAGTTGAAGACAAGGCACATATACCCTAAGAGTCTTAAAAACCCCTCATATTGTTTGACATTTTAAAGCTAAATTTTTAAACACTTCTTAAAGGATTAAAAAGTCACACTCCTAAATAGGGCTAAATGTCAATTAGTGAGAAGTATCTAAGTCAATATAGCAACACTCCTGCAGCCCATTCAGGCCAGAACATTCAACACTAAACAAACACTGTCAATGCCATGGTACGAAAGGACAGAAGGTAACTCAAATTTAGATCATTCTGAAGAGATTACAGGTCTTTGAAAGGGGGAGGGGGAGGCAAAAGGGAGGTTATGTTTTTGTTTCATACTTAAAACATCACCTCCCGATTACCTCCCTTGTTAATAAAAAACATTCTGTACATTCCTTCATCTTAGAAAGTAACCATTAAAGCAGACCTATCTAGCTCTTAAAAAAAAAAAAAAAAGTGAGGTAATACGTTGTGAATCAAAGTGTTCCCTTCCAAATACAACATCTGCAAGGGTAAAGGGGAAAAAATAACTTTTAATAGAACTGTAGATAGGTAATCAACTGCACTAGCTCAACAGGGAGTAACAAGTATGTGCACAGAGACTGAAATTTGTCCTTGCAGCATTTAGTCCTCCTCATTGTGCAATTCATTTCAGCACGGGCAGAGCAACCACAGCTCTACTCCCACTAGATGGAAAATTCCACTCAGGCTTAAGTGAAACTCTTGAAAGCCCAATTTGAATTCTCCCTGCAAAACAGAGTTTTGTTCAGAGAACTGCTCATTCACTTGCAAGCACAGTAAGCCTTCTGTTGGTCCTCTCAGAGCAGCAAACAAATGCCACTTCATTGTGGGCTGAGCTCTGGGAAGAGTCTGAAGATGGGGTTGTATTCACCCTTTCTCTCTCTCCATAAGTGCTACCTTTCCTTGACAGCAATAGAAATGTAAAAATCTTTCAGTAAAAATATCATAATTAAATATAATTGCACTACACTACCATGTAATCATATGTATACACAGATGTTATATAATACATTACTACACTGAGCAATTCAAAAGAACAGTTAATATATACAATTTCATGTCTTGATGCATTGGCACGAGTTCTTCTCTTTGATCCTCTCTAAGCTGTTACTTCACAACAATCTTCATTACCACCTTCTAAAGAAGAATCAAATGAATGGGAAATAATTTTGTTTTAGTTTATCTACCCCGTGCCATGGAAAATAGCAAGGCAAATAGAAGGGAAAAGAGCAACACATTTATCTTAGCCAGGTAAATAACCCTATATTGTTAACTACTGCAGGCAGAGTGAATATATATAAGTATATATAATACATATGTAATACATATATATCCCCCTGCAGATTCCTTGGTATTGTCCCCTGGCAACCATAAAAAAATCCTAATGCTTTGCCAAGTAACCCATCAGAAAATGAATGTCTGTGCACCCACATACAATTTGCTGTCTGAAATACGTAAGATTTTTTTTCTAGTCTTATACCTGTATCCTCAGCTCTTACTGACAAGTTCAATTGAAAGGAAAACCAGCAAACATCATCTTTATCTGCCACACCACTCCTCTTTAGGACAACAGTTAAAGGAAGGCAAGTCCAATGATACAGATCCCTTAAATGTTTCAGGCAATAAATACAAAGCTAATAAAGTATCCATTTTTCCCCAAAAAGCATTGAAGATTCAAATATGGTAGAAACAAATCATTTGCAATTGTTAAATACAGTGCATCTAGAAACTCTTACTACAGATTTTTTCTTAAAGGAAAAAAAAACAGTAGGTTATTAACTATTCTAGAAAATAAAAACCCCAATGTTGTAAGCAGCAAGAGATCCATCACATCTGCTGTCAACAATTAGCAGACAGAGCTATGACTATTTTTTAACAAACAGCTGTTTGAAATGAAAATAGGAAGATCTCAGGATAACAAAAACTTTATCTTCTTTTACAAATAACACAGTGAGATTAGGTATGGAACTTTCTCACCCTATTGCTCTGAAACTTTCACATAGATAACAAGACTTCCTCTCAAACACTGATGATGATCTTTTCTCTGTATCCACCACAGCCCCGTTCCCTTCTATCAGGCTCTCCAACCCACACCAGTGGCATACAGAATAGCAAAAATATCTGCTAAATATCTTGATTTAACCACCACATAAACAAAAGTCACACTGTAGAAAAACTTGAAAAGTCATCTTAGAAATGCATGCTGTGTATGGATGGATATGAAGAGATCTACACACACATCTTTACAGAGAGGGTGCTTGGGAATTGGAATGGGATGCCCAGGGAGGTGCTGGAGTCCCCACCCAATTTTGGGTTCTAATTCCCAAAACAAGCATTAATAATATAGGGAAGTCCTATATTAATTAAGTATCAGTTTTTCCTTTAAGAATTAGAGATTAAGAGATACTTCATAGAACCAGAGAATGTTTAGGGGCTGGAAGGGAGCTCCACACTGCTGGCTCATGTCCAGCTTCTCATCCACCAACACCCCCACGTCCTTTTCTGCAGAGCTGCTTTCCAGCTCCTCATCCCCCAGCCTGGATGGATAGTGAGGGTTGTTCTGACCCAGGTGCAGGACCCTGCACTTCAAAAGGTATTTTGTATTAAAAAAATAAATAAAATTCAAGACAGAACTCCCATCACATGAAAACATATCACAAAAATCACCTTACCTTATAATAAATGGGACAAAGGGTGCCATGCTGAGTGATGAAGAAGTGCCATCCATTGGAGATGGATACAGCCTTCCCAGGATTAAAAGCAAAAGGAACAGGCTTGGATGGATTTTCAACTCTTCAGCTTCACTAAATAAAAAAGTAATAAGAAGCATTTGGTGAAAAAAAGCATCCTCCTTCATGATGAAGACTCTTTCTTTCTAAGACTCTTTCACACACTATCCCTTCTACACTTGTGGTTCCAGGATGTGTGCTGGGCTAACCATGGCAAGTGTGAAACTTTCTGGGATCAAACATATCATCCAGTTCTCCTATGGCACCCCTGTATGAAGGTCCTTAAGGCTGTGCTGCCTTCACTTTCTGACATTAGCCCAGGCCTTCTTTATTCCTAATAATGGTGATCTACCTTTATTGTTTAAATAGTATTAAAAATCAGCACAGATCATGTTTCCCAAGAAACTGAGATGTGTCAGTTACAAAAAGATGGTTTTCATTTTTGGTTGGTTCGTTGTTTTTTTTTTAGTTTGGAAGGAAATGTGCATTTGGTAAATACCAGACTTAATTAAAGAATAGTTCTTGTCATTGACACCAAATGTATTGTAAAAACAATTTGAAACACAAGTAAAAATCAACACTTCTTAATATTGTTAATTAATAATAATAAAATCCTCACAGAATCATAGAATGGTAGGGGTTAGAAGGGACCTTTGAAGATTATAGAGTCCAACACAGGTGGGTTTTGAAAGTCTCTAGAGAAGGAGACTCCACAACCTCCTTGGGCAGCCCCTTCCAGTGCTCTGTCACCCTCAAGAAGCTCCTCCTCATGTTGAGGTAGAAGCTTCTATGGTCCAGTTCATACCCATCAATCTGCAAAGACCAAAAAAAAAACCCAAACTACTCAAGGCAAATCTTTCAGGCAGCAGCTGTCAGTATTTTCAGTTTAAAATCTTCCCAAATTTTCCAGCGATGAGACTGTCACCTTTCAAAATGCCAGGCAAAGCAGACCAGAGTGCTGCACAGAATATCTACACCTTCTTTTCTTAGAGTATAGGCTGCAAAACATGCAATGATGGTTAAACTCCTGTTCCCAAGCATCCAGCTCAGGTCCATTACACAGACAAACTGACCCTCATAAGTCAGCTGCTCAAGTTCCAGAGTTTATACTACAGCATTTTAAGAAAAAACAAAGCCAGCACTGGTTTACTTTAAAAGTTCATGAACCTGGGGGTAACAACATCAGCATCATCCCAAGCAGTAGCATCTGCATTGATCAAGTGGGAGTGCCCAGGCACCATTTATAAAGTCCTTAAAAAAAGATCAAGGACCTTCCCCAGAGTCAGTGTGTCACACTTTGGAAAGTGTTCATTTAGGGTTACATGAGGCCTATGACCCTGTATCACTTCAACATGTTAGGAAGTATCATCATTAAATACAAGACAGTCAAACACCAGGGCTCTTGTCTTTCCCTGAGAAATATATGTTCTTTAACATCTGACCCTAGGAATGCAGCAACTACTAATTACTTAACAGTAGTTCATGCTCCAGAGACTTAGTGCAAGACACAAAAGCTACAGGAAAAAAGCCTTAGCAAAAGTGCATAAAAGTGCAAAGTGCAGCATTAGGGTGTATGTGACACAACTCAGTTTGACCTTTTCATTGCAATGTATTTCAAAGCTTTCTCAGACACCATCTTACCTGTTCAGAGTATTGGTTACAACTTCTAACTGCTTGAGAAGGAAAGGATAAAGACTTGGAAAGCGTGAGAAAAACTCCCTTCCTGTCATCCTGAAAAAGGGAATGAAGAAGAGTCACAATTAGAATTCTGCAGTAATTAGCAGAATTAAAAATATGAGAAAAAAAATATGAGTTTACTTGTTGGATTTCTGATGCTAGAGTGAACTCAGCCAGAATAACCATGCACACATGATTAACTCCTTTCAAACAAGACACAATGTTTTCATTAAAAATGATGATCCAATATAGTTTACACAAGTTAAGTAATTGTCTGTATGTGTGTATACCAACACTGCCAGCTAAACTAGTCAGGCTTTTTTGGGGTAAAAAGAACCAAAAAAAAACCAACCCAACAAAACCTTTGCCCCTTAATCATGCTTTGAATAATAAAAAATAATATTTAAATAAATATATATTTATTAATATATAAAAATTTTATATTTTATATTTATTTATATTTTTATATTTATTTATATTTTATTAAAATATAAATTTTGAATTCTAGCACCATTTTAACAAAATTCTGGTTGACCAAGAGAAGACCACTTGCTTTAGTATGGCTCATGTACTAAATAGCTAATGAAATTATAAACATGTACCAACAGATGTTCATATATAAGTGACACTGAAAAGATCAATGTAGCTGTACTTGCTGAACTCATCCCTAGCCAGAACTAGTGCATCAGCAAAGTTCAAGCTACAACATCAAATCAATCCAAGCTAAAAGAGTTAAATAGAAATCTTCTGTACTTGTTTGCTTTATAATCTTTTGATCAGATAAAGGACAGCTTCATGGTTTATAGGAAACTATTTCGCATCATCTACACAAGAACCACTTAAATGTTACACTGGGGATATTTTAATTAGATATATATGCTATGCAGATAAAACAGCCTTCCTTTAAAAATAAATTATCATCCATATACAAGAATAAAGCTAAATGCAGAGTTGCCACATGATCAATCAAGATAAATAAGTACATGCTAGCATGACTCCAAGGCAAAACTTCCAACAAGCAGACAGATCCAGGTCTAAAAAAAACAACATGATGATATGGCAAGATTGAATGTGCATAAAATAAGCACACTGAAAAAAAAACCCAACCCAAACCAACCAAACATCAGGCAAGAGTAAAGCAGCACATGGCAAGCATCAGCACAGCATCTTCCAGCAGTCAGCTAACATAACATGCCTTAGCCACAGGCCACAGTATAAACACAACAAAACCAGCTCACTAGATGGAAACAAATGTTCAGAGAGGTACAGGAAGATTCTGCTAGGCACGTAAGAACAATACAGTGAATTACTCTAACTAAAAGCAGGACCTGAATCATCTTAGTTGCTCTGCACTGGATGCCCTCCAGTAGTTCCTTGTCCTTCCTGATCCAGGGAGCCCAGAACTGGGCACAATACTCCAGCTGAGGCCTCAGCAGCACAAAAAAGGAGGAGAACCTCCCTTGGCCTGCTGGCCATGCTCTTCCTAATGCATCCCAGGATGCCACTGGCCTTCTTGGCTGTGAGAGTGCACTGTTGGCTCATGGTCATCCACTTGGTCCTCTTCCCCAGAGCTGCTCTCCAACAGCTCTGCTCCCAGCCTGTACTTATCCATGGGGTTGTTCTTCCCCAGCTGCAGCACCTTACACTTGCTCTCACTGAATTTCATTAGATTTCTCCACACTCAGCTCTCCAGCCTGTCCAGGTCTATCTAAGCTGTACACGTCTTTAAAAGAAGGCCATGACTTACCTATAAAGGAATATACCAACTAAAAGTGGACTAAAACAATCAAAATCATTGCTAACCAACTTTTTCCTGCTTTTCTAAATATTTATATCTCACAAGGAATTACAGGTTTAAATTAAAAATATAGATAACTATCTTCCCATTAGTCACTGACAATAGATAACTATCTTCCCATTAGTCACTGACAGTTCAAACACACATTTTTGGCAATGTAGCCACCATAATTAAATCCTTAAAAACAACATTTTGCAGATCACAGGTTTTGACATCTACTCACTCTAAAACATGTTTATAAGAGAAGTAACTTGAAAGAGCCTTAAGACATTAGTATTTTCCCCCAGGTCCAGCTGAAATTATTTCTATATTGCTTCAGAGCTCATCTTTGACAGTATGTCCAGCCACAAACTCTGTAATAGTATTTTCTTTTTTTTTTTCCTCTTAGTAACTCAAAGTAGCACAATTTCATAATCCAGAATTTTCAGATGGGATTACCGAGACCTAAGCAATGGATTTGTGAAAGGTTATTTATTGAAATAGCAAGTGAAGTAAAGAAACAGAAAAGTTATCAGTGGACTGCTGATGCTTACAATAAAACCTCTCTTCCCAATGTAAAATATAATTTAAGTATGCAATAAAATTGTGCTTTATGTCAAAAGGTTGAGAGAAACTAATGGAAGCACTCGTACCCTCACTAAAATAACTTGTAAAAATAATTTATAAATCAGAATGCAGAATACTGTGGTACATAAATAGGGAGATGCAATATTTACACCTTGGATATTTACACCTAAATTAGAGTACAACCCATTGACAAAAAGTTCCATTTTGAGGGCAAGCAGACACGTTCAGCACCTTTCAGAAGAAAGGCTGACAAGGAGTGTTTATGCAGAAAGGGAGACATCATGAGTTTCTTTCCCCTTTTCCCTCAGGTTTCCTGAAGACCTGTTCCATTAACAAAAAGGAGTCATAAAGAGGTTTTATCTTCTGTACCACGCCATACTGAATCAAGCCATGCCCATCACTGCTAACTTCTCTGCCCTTGAGTCAAATTCTTTCCCACTTTTGTCTGCTCCCCAGTCAAGAGAAAAACAAGGCAGTGATGACAGGTATTTCACAGAATATAAATAATATTCTTATATGTATTATTATAATATTCTTTATATTAATATATGAATTATTCTTATAATATTCTTTATAAGAAATTAATAATTTNTGTTTATGCAGAAAGGGAGACATCATGAGTTTCTTTCCCCTTTTCCCTCAGGTTTCCTGAAGACCTGTTCCATTAACAAAAAGGAGTCATAAAGAGGTTTTATCTTCTGTACCACGCCATACTGAATCAAGCCATGCCCATCACTGCTAACTTCTCTGCCCTTGAGTCAAATTCTTTCCCACTTTTGTCTGCTCCCCAGTCAAGAGAAAAACAAGGCAGTGATGACAGGTATTTCACAGAATATAAATAATATTCTTATATGTATTATTATAATATTCTTTATATTAATATATGAATTATTCTTATAATGTTCTTTATAAGAAATTAATAATTTCATACAAATCAGCAAGAAGTTACTCTGAAGGCATGTGATGCTATAAAGAACAGAATTTAATTCCTAGCAGCTAGCATTTGGAAGACAGCAGTCAATTACAGCTAAGGTACCAAAAATCAACAACTAATTTTAGCAGTACAAATTAAAAAAAAGAAAGAAAAAGTGTCACATAACCAAAAGCAGTCTGTATTCTAACTATTCTATATATATTCTGACTATTCTGTATATAGACTTAATCTATCAAATTTGAAGGAAAAGTCTATTTTAAGCATGATCAAGAATGTAATTTACAGTATTGATAATGCTTCTTTAGGAAAATGGAAGAAAAATAAGTTGTACTTTTCTGTGAAACAACCTCAACCAGAAACTCTTATTAGACTCTTCATTGTCAGTAGTTTCATTCAGCACTGGTTCTCTGCCCTTATCACTTTCCAGAATAGACCTGGGCTTGCTTAAAGTAAGTTAAAAATCATGAATTTACAAGTTTTCATTTCATGTTCTTTGCTTATGAATACATTCAACATCATTAAACTTCTAGAACCACATTCATAAATACTACTGAAAATGGTGACATCTCTGGTCATTATAAACCATGTCTGGCTGAGTAGCAACTTGATGCTGCATAATGCAAGGGTCAGTACCTACATTTATATAACTAGTGTTTTTCTAAATAAATGGCCATCTTTTTGCACAAGGAGCGTGTGAATTATTTAACTGCATTAAAAAAAAAAAAGAAATTAATAATAAAACCATGGATGTTGCAGTGTTCTCTTTTAAACTGTGCTGAATGCTTAAAAGAAAACTCCAGAGATGGCAATGGTGCTGTGACACTGGGGCATATGTATCATTTTACTGCCACATGTGTCAAAGATTAGCTGCTTCTGTTCTTTCATTAATTTTTCAGAAGAACTGAAGGCTTTATAACCTTGTATGCTGCTTTTAGTAGCTGACATGGTAAAGAACATTTGCTGTAAACTTGTTCCTATTTGAGTATAGCATAGGTGAGGTTTAGAGACAATAAATCTTCCGAGGGCAGCAAGAGTCTCTGGTGTTCTTTTTGAACATAAACATTACTAACATATCAGGTCAGCTGTCAAATGCATGGTCAGATTTGTGACAGAAGAAACAATAATATTTTTTTTAAAGGAGAAGTATAATGGGAATGTGAAAAAACCAACAATACAGACAAGCACATTTAGAGAAATCAAAATAAAAAATGGAGTTTTCCTGAAATTATCTAAGTTTTCTTTTGTAAAATCTACTCTTGCTAAACCAATCCTTACATTGGAATCACTAACCATAATATGTCAGATCATCCTTTATGTTAAAGGGCACTTTAAAGAGCAACAGGATCCAATTTACTCCTTGTGCTGCAAGGACAATTGCCATGGAAATAATTTAAAAAACAGGACTGAATTTGGCAAAACTGTCATTCACAATGAGAGATTTCTAAAGATAATCCACATCTTACACATGTTCTTCTTTTGCCTTAATTAAACTATGTAGAAAACCTACAGTGCAGCTTAACTAGACTGTTTTTAATTGCCCATTTCGACATTCATATTCTGTCTTATCACTTGTTCAATGGTTAGATCCTGTCTTGAAATACATCACATTTATTTCCCTATGAACAAAAATATAATTCAGAAACATAAACACAAAATAAATGAAAACATTTTCTTCAGCTATACAAAAAAGACAAAGTAAACCAAGGTATGACATGTTGGTTTACGCTGAGCTTATGNAGAATACTGTGGTACATAAATAGGGAGATGCAATATTTACACCTTGGATATTTACACCTAAATTAGAGTACAACCCATTGACAAAAAGTTCCATTTTGAGGGCAAGCAGACACGTTCAGCACCTTTCAGAAGAAAGGCTGACAAGGAGTGTTTATGCAGAAAGGGAGACATCATGAGTTTCTTTCCCCTTTTCCCTCAGGTTTCCTGAAGACCTGTTCCATTAACAAAAAGGAGTCATAAAGAGGTTTTATCTTCTGTACCACGCCATACTGAATCAAGCCATGCCCATCACTGCTAACTTCTCTGCCCTTGAGTCAAATTCTTTCCCACTTTTGTCTGCTCCCCAGTCAAGAGAAAAACAAGGCAGTGATGACAGGTATTTCACAGAATATAAATAATATTCTTATATGTATTATTATAATATTCTTTATATTAATATATGAATTATTCTTATAATGTTCTTTATAAGAAATTAATAATTTCATACAAATCAGCAAGAAGTTACTCTGAAGGCATGTGATGCTATAAAGAACAGAATTTAATTCCTAGCAGCTAGCATTTGGAAGACAGCAGTCAATTACAGCTAAGGTACCAAAAATCAACAACTAATTTTAGCAGTACAAATTAAAAAAAAGAAAGAAAAAGTGTCACATAACCAAAAGCAGTCTGTATTCTAACTATTCTATATATATTCTGACTATTCTGTATATAGACTTAATCTATCAAATTTGAAGGAAAAGTCTATTTTAAGCATGATCAAGAATGTAATTTACAGTATTGATAATGCTTCTTTAGGAAAATGGAAGAAAAATAAGTTGTACTTTTCTGTGAAACAACCTCAACCAGAAACTCTTATTAGACTCTTCATTGTCAGTAGTTTCATTCAGCACTGGTTCTCTGCCCTTATCACTTTCCAGAATAGACCTGGGCTTGCTTAAAGTAAGTTAAAAATCATGAATTTACAAGTTTTCATTTCATGTTCTTTGCTTATGAATACATTCAACATCATTAAACTTCTAGAACCACATTCATAAATACTACTGAAAATGGTGACATCTCTGGTCATTATAAACCATGTCTGGCTGAGTAGCAACTTGATGCTGCATAATGCAAGGGTCAGTACCTACATTTATATAACTAGTGTTTTTCTAAATAAATGGCCATCTTTTTGCACAAGGAGCGTGTGAATTATTTAACTGCATTAAAAAAAAAAGAAATTAATAATAAAACCATGGATGTTGCAGTGTTCTCTTTTAAACTGTGCTGAATGCTTAAAAGAAAACTCCAGAGATGGCAATGGTGCTGTGACACTGGGGCATATGTATCATTTTACTGCCACATGTGTCAAAGATTAGCTGCTTCTGTTCTTTCATTAATTTTTCAGAAGAACTGAAGGCTTTATAACCTTGTATGCTGCTTTTAGTAGCTGACATGGTAAAGAACATTTGCTGTAAACTTGTTCCTATTTGAGTATAGCATAGGTGAGGTTTAGAGACAATAAATCTTCCGAGGGCAGCAAGAGTCTCTGGTGTTCTTTTTGAACATAAACATTACTAACATATCAGGTCAGCTGTCAAATGCATGGTCAGATTTGTGACAGAAGAAACAATAATATTTTTTTTAAAGGAGAAGTATAATGGGAATGTGAAAAAACCAACAATACAGACAAGCACATTTAGAGAAATCAAAATAAAAAATGGAGTTTTCCTGAAATTATCTAAGTTTTCTTTTGTAAAATCTACTCTTGCTAAACCAATCCTTACATTGGAATCACTAACCATAATATGTCAGATCATCCTTTATGTTAAAGGGCACTTTAAAGAGCAACAGGATCCAATTTACTCCTTGTGCTGCAAGGACAATTGCCATGGAAATAATTTAAAAAACAGGACTGAATTTGGCAAAACTGTCATTCACAATGAGAGATTTCTAAAGATAATCCACATCTTACACATGTTCTTCTTTTGCCTTAATTAAACTATGTAGAAAACCTACAGTGCAGCTTAACTAGACTGTTTTTAATTGCCCATTTCGACATTCATATTCTGTCTTATCACTTGTTCAATGGTTAGATCCTGTCTTGAAATACATCACATTTATTTCCCTATGAACAAAAATATAATTCAGAAACATAAACACAAAATAAATGAAAACATTTTCTTCAGCTATACAAAAAAGACAAAGTAAACCAAGGTATGACATGTTGGTTTACGCTGAGCTTATGGCAAAGACCAAAACTATTTCAGATATGCCTTAAGAATTGGTTTTTTTGTCTCNAGAATACTGTGGTACATAAATAGGGAGATGCAATATTTACACCTTGGATATTTACACCTAAATTAGAGTACAACCCATTGACAAAAAGTTCCATTTTGAGGGCAAGCAGACACGTTCAGCACCTTTCAGAAGAAAGGCTGACAAGGAGTGTTTATGCAGAAAGGGAGACATCATGAGTTTCTTTCCCCTTTTCCCTCAGGTTTCCTGAAGACCTGTTCCATTAACAAAAAGGAGTCATAAAGAGGTTTTATCTTCTGTACCACGCCATACTGAATCAAGCCATGCCCATCACTGCTAACTTCTCTGCCCTTGAGTCAAATTCTTTCCCACTTTTGTCTGCTCCCCAGTCAAGAGAAAAACAAGGCAGTGATGACAGGTATTTCACAGAATATAAATAATATTCTTATATGTATTATTATAATATTCTTTATATTAATATATGAATTATTCTTATAATGTTCTTTATAAGAAATTAATAATTTCATACAAATCAGCAAGAAGTTACTCTGAAGGCATGTGATGCTATAAAGAACAGAATTTAATTCCTAGCAGCTAGCATTTGGAAGACAGCAGTCAATTACAGCTAAGGTACCAAAAATCAACAACTAATTTTAGCAGTACAAATTAAAAAAAAGAAAGAAAAAGTGTCACATAACCAAAAGCAGTCTGTATTCTAACTATTCTATATATATTCTGACTATTCTGTATATAGACTTAATCTATCAAATTTGAAGGAAAAGTCTATTTTAAGCATGATCAAGAATGTAATTTACAGTATTGATAATGCTTCTTTAGGAAAATGGAAGAAAAATAAGTTGTACTTTTCTGTGAAACAACCTCAACCAGAAACTCTTATTAGACTCTTCATTGTCAGTAGTTTCATTCAGCACTGGTTCTCTGCCCTTATCACTTTCCAGAATAGACCTGGGCTTGCTTAAAGTAAGTTAAAAATCATGAATTTACAAGTTTTCATTTCATGTTCTTTGCTTATGAATACATTCAACATCATTAAACTTCTAGAACCACATTCATAAATACTACTGAAAATGGTGACATCTCTGGTCATTATAAACCATGTCTGGCTGAGTAGCAACTTGATGCTGCATAATGCAAGGGTCAGTACCTACATTTATATAACTAGTGTTTTTCTAAATAAATGGCCATCTTTTTGCACAAGGAGCGTGTGAATTATTTAACTGCATTAAAAAAAAAAAAGAAATTAATAATAAAACCATGGATGTTGCAGTGTTCTCTTTTAAACTGTGCTGAATGCTTAAAAGAAAACTCCAGAGATGGCAATGGTGCTGTGACACTGGGGCATATGTATCATTTTACTGCCACATGTGTCAAAGATTAGCTGCTTCTGTTCTTTCATTAATTTTTCAGAAGAACTGAAGGCTTTATAACCTTGTATGCTGCTTTTAGTAGCTGACATGGTAAAGAACATTTGCTGTAAACTTGTTCCTATTTGAGTATAGCATAGGTGAGGTTTAGAGACAATAAATCTTCCGAGGGCAGCAAGAGTCTCTGGTGTTCTTTTTGAACATAAACATTACTAACATATCAGGTCAGCTGTCAAATGCATGGTCAGATTTGTGACAGAAGAAACAATAATATTTTTTTTAAAGGAGAAGTATAATGGGAATGTGAAAAAACCAACAATACAGACAAGCACATTTAGAGAAATCAAAATAAAAAATGGAGTTTTCCTGAAATTATCTAAGTTTTCTTTTGTAAAATCTACTCTTGCTAAACCAATCCTTACATTGGAATCACTAACCATAATATGTCAGATCATCCTTTATGTTAAAGGGCACTTTAAAGAGCAACAGGATCCAATTTACTCCTTGTGCTGCAAGGACAATTGCCATGGAAATAATTTAAAAAACAGGACTGAATTTGGCAAAACTGTCATTCACAATGAGAGATTTCTAAAGATAATCCACATCTTACACATGTTCTTCTTTTGCCTTAATTAAACTATGTAGAAAACCTACAGTGCAGCTTAACTAGACTGTTTTTAATTGCCCATTTCGACATTCATATTCTGTCTTATCACTTGTTCAATGGTTAGATCCTGTCTTGAAATACATCACATTTATTTCCCTATGAACAAAAATATAATTCAGAAACATAAACACAAAATAAATGAAAACATTTTCTTCAGCTATACAAAAAAGACAAAGTAAACCAAGGTATGACATGTTGGTTTACGCTGAGCTTATGGCAAAGACCAAAACTATTTCAGATATGCCTTAAGAATTGGTTTTTTTGTCTCCTTAAACAGCACTAAAGAATATGACAGTCAGCTGCATTTCATGCCAAGAGAGCTAACAATAAAGGTACAGAAAACAGAAATTATCCTAACTGAAGGGTCGGCAAAACTCACAGAACTTGCCACTTTTGACTCTGAGGATAATTTCTTATCTTGAATTTTAGAACATAGCAAGATAGCATAGTATTATACAACTAGAGAAGCAACTATGTAATACTAAATTATTCAAAGGTTCTGGGAGATAGAAAAATTCCAGAACTACAGACCTTTATTGTGGCTTCAAGATGATACAGAAATGTAGAGGGATAAATAAACTTGAATAAAAGAACAGTTACAGATAAGGGAAAATGATAAAATGGAATGCAACGGAATGTGCAAAATTGTTACAAACAAGAATGTGCCAACCTAACCTACACCTTATCCAAGAACAGTAAACATATTTCTAGAGAAAGGAAATAAAACATCTCTAGTCACACAAGCCTCCTGAAAGTTATCTCAAGAAATGAAATGTATCTACCCAGATACAGCCAGTATGGACAAGGAAATACTAATGCCACTCTCCAACAATCGGGTAGGATGTAAACTGAAATAAATCACAACTAAATTCCAGCTAGAGATGTTTTTAAAAAGCTGCTCACATGACTAAGGGAATAGAAAGCAAATTTGCTGAGAGGAGATTAAAAAAACCTCACCTTGTTTTGTCTGGCAAAATTAACACGTATGGGATATATGACTGGCATCCACAAATACCTCAAGGGAAGCATCAGGAGGGAAAGTAATTATTTGAAATAAAGGACAATGCTGGCATAAGAACAAATGAGTATTAAATCTCCGTGAATAAATATACATTGCAAGTTAAGTTTCCAATGATCAAAGCAGCAAGATTCCTGAGAAGTTTTGCTTGAGAAGGTGGCATTCACAGGGAGCCTTCCTGCTGCAACAGTGAGGAAAAAGCAGCTTGTTTGAAAGATGTGACTTGATCAGTTTATAAAAGGAAAATAAAAAGAAAACAGAATGGAGTCAGGTAACAGCAGGACCCTCACTATTGTGTGCTCCTGTGATTTTGTGACAGGCTGATCCATGTGAAATTCAGCACATCAAGCTGGTGCTGATACATATAAAGATTAGCAACTGGAAATTCTCAAACCTCATCCTTGATGTCATCAATCAGGCTGACTGCAAGTAGATACTTGCACTGTATGAGCAGGGAAAAATTCCTACAACTCCCTTTCACAAGTTCCAGGGACTCAGTGGTCACCCTTGAAAATATGCCTGCATTTGAGTATTTTTTTAATCAAAATTGAAGTCTACAGTTCATTTCTGACAGGGTGAGGAGCTGGCTCATACCTCCTTAAAAAACAAAAAGCTCCGAAGGAACTGAAGGTTTCACTTGACTTGTGAGAAGAGAAGCAGAATCTTACATTTATCCTAAGGTGACCCCATTTTGGTCAGCTCAAGGAGGCAACCTGCAAATTCCAGGGCAAGCACCGTAACTGGAGTTTGGGAAGAGAGTGTACACACCACTGAAAGGCTCCAAACCTGCCAGCTTTCAGAGTTTCATGTCCATAAAGTCATCACTGATAGAGAAACCCAACTAAAGAAACAAAAATGCACAGAGAATCCAAGAGTCTGTTGAGCGTTCAGATACATGAAACCCAAACAGATTTGTGACAATTGATAAAAACACTTCTCATAACTTTAAAATCATCCTTGGAATCTGATCTTTCTTATTTCTTAGAAAAAGCAGTTAAGCTACATCTTTAAGGCAGAAAACGATAAAATGGACTAGAAATTGCTGTACTTGTCAAACAGGTTCAGCTTCACTCAGCTTTCTCATTCAGAAGACAGTGCAATTTAGCTAAACAAAGCATTGAGGCTGGACCCACAGGCCCAAAGGGTATTAATGGTTCATGTTTAACTGTTTGCTGGTAACCAGTGGAATACTCCATGGGTCAGTTCCAGGGTCCCTAAGTCCCTCAACATTTTTATCAACAACTTTGTTAATAAGATTGAAAACATCTTCAGCAGATATGTGGACAACTGAGTAGGGGGAGTGGGTGAAACACCAAACAGTAGAAGCTGTGTCTCAACAGACCTTGAGAAACTTGAGGCTTGGACCAGCAGAAACCTCATGTAGTTCCACAAGGAGAAACACAACATTTTGCACCTGGGCTGAATAACTGAGCATCAGCATGGGCTGAAAAGCAGCCAGCTCAGTAGCAGCACCATCAGAAAGATCCTGGGGGTTACAGTGGATACCAAAATCTGCATGAGCCAATGGCACATCCTCACTGCAAAAGGGCAAACCACACACTGGAGTATGTTTGTTTGGATGAATGCAGCAGATGATCAAGGTTTGTTCTGTTTGACAAGAAGGAGGTCCAGGGAAGACCCAACAGCAGCCTACAACCACTTGAAAGAATCAACGATTAGAGAGCCAAGCCTCTTCCAATAGTTGCAAACAGCATAGAAAGGATCAACTGTCACAAATCATAACCTTGGAGTTTTAAATCGGGACACAGGAAAAAAGGGGAATGAAGTAGTTGTAAAATCTCCATCCTTGGAGGCTTTTAACTCATCCAAAGCCACTGCAGACCTGATCTAGTGTTGCTAAGTCAGACTTTGATGGGAATCCAGAAAACAGGGTCAAGAGATCCCTTTACAGTTTCTATGGTTTCATTTGGCTACTTCCAGCATGACAAATTTAACTCAGTCTTCTTAACAGATGAGTGTTTTTCTTGTCTTCCTCTATGTATTGGCCACCACTAGCTACTGCAATTACAGTAAACAATAGCTCTTGCTAAAAGCAAAATTCTTGACATTTTCCCATTTTTTATTAAGTTAGTAACTTAGTCTTCAGTTAAGCACATATTATTATTTCTGACACAAAGCACATAAGTATTTATAATACTAGCTTGATGTGAAATTAAAAAGCAACACAACAAAAAAAACCACACTTAAAATTTCATTCAATTCAGAAATATATTTATGAAAGCTCTTGAAAAGCAGTCCCTCTGAATGACAACCAGAGAATCATCACTTTTCTCACTAAGAGAGGCAGTAGCAAAGGCTAAGTTCCTTTAGAAATAAAGATGACATACACATTTTAAGAATTTGCTTCAGATCATTATGTTTTAAAGAACACAGATCTAAGAGTTAAATTCCTGAAATCACATCTTGTCTCAGGACTTATGACAAGTAGCTTTCAAACAAACATTACACATGCCTAAGAGAATTTTCATGCTCCCTTAGAGGACAAAATGCCCAGGCAATTTAGGGGAGAGGCCTGAAAAGCCATCATGAAGCCTGGAAAAAAACCCTTTTACAACACCTGGTGTCATACATCAGCTAATAATCCCATGAGCAAGGAAGTAAAAGACTTTGGCATACTTGCTTTCTAGCCCTAAAATGATATAGGACACCTCTACAAGTGAGAAGAGGGGACAACTTTTCTATAACCACATCAACCTAGTTACATAAAACAATTCATTTCTTTTTCACCCTGCATGAAATGATAAACACTGTGAAGGGAAAAGAAGAAGCACTATAAAGATGTGGGATCTGCACCATCAATAAAGATGTGGTGACTCTGCACCTTCAATAAATCTAGCATTTGTTTTGTTAGGAATTAGAAAATACTTAAATCCCAGAACAGTAAGCAAAATAGTTTAAGTTCACTGACTTGAAAAAACATTCTTTTATGCTACACAGCCCTAAAATAAATACTTAAAAGGAACTAAGAATATGCCACTATATCTTGGTTTTCATTTTCCCTCAGATAGAAGTGCTAGAATAAACATTCTTAATAGTTTACGTTGCTGTGTTTTTATGAAGTTAATAACTGAACTGTCAATCAAGGCCTGGATAAATACAGTAGTTAAATACTTTCTGCTTTAGAAGCACTTTTATTTACAAAAGAGCTAGCCAAAGGACTGCACGGTCTGGTTTGCTTCCATCTCTTTCAAGTACCAGTTTCTTTATAGCTCTTGTTTTGCTATTTATTATACTTTGTGTAATCAGGTAGGGAAAGAGCACCTGCACAGAACAAATACTTCAGAAAAAGTGTGACTTAGAGGAATCATTATGCAAGACACAGTTCACTAAAATAACTTGTAAATTCCTTTTCCAAGAGCACTTCTGTTGCTATACTAGAAAGAGAAGTAAGCACACAATGGGCTCAGAATAAAAACTGGGGAACTTTACTTAAATCCAACATCACAAATCAAACCTTGTCCTGTATCAACACAGGAATCAACACTCAGCTTTGATACACATACAGAAACATGTCTGTCTATGTGCATGCACATAAAACAACATAAAATAGTTTAAGATGCATATTTTATGTGCAATATAATATTATTTTATATTATTATTATTTATATTTTTTATTAATTTAAATTATTTTTCAAGGGATACCTATACATCCCTAGAAAGCCTCCATGAACAATGTTCAAGCACTACCTATGTAACTATTAACTTAATTTCTTGCCACAAATTTAGCATTGAAAATGCCAACACACCAGTGCTTTAAGTGTGTGCAATTAAGACCCAAAGATCTGACTGGGATTTATGTGGCTTCATGTTTTTTTTGTCTCTGCGTATACAAGATAAAATCTTTAGGTAAAAATAGTTCTGCAGCTTTTAGGCATTTCAGATAGATACATACATTTTGTTCCTAAAATCAGCAGAAATTATATAGACACTCTGCATCTTCAGCCTCAAGAACAGTCCATATTTTCTTCTACAGCAATTTTATAGTTTTAGATTAGACTTCCAAAACAAATGGAACAATTGAGGTAATAACAGAGAGGGGAACAAACTTCTTTAGGAGCTTGTTTTCCATTTGTTTCTGTTTCTGCACAAAACTTCCATAAATTTTACCTTCTATTTACAAGTTAACAGCATCTTATAAGAACTATTCCTATTATAATAGCACTGAGAAATAGGAAACCTGGTTGAAGATTAAGTTTAAAGAAGCATATTGTTATTGAACTCCTAATCAGTAAAAGCCATAATCTGAGTCAGTCTGAACTTTTGCATGTTTTCTTGAGACACTTCTGAGGTTAAGCCTTCTAAATCTATCAAAGTCAATAAGAAAAAGAGCCAGAGCATTAAAACCAAAATGTTGAGAAAAATAAATATAGCCTATTTTTGGCACACAGGAAGAGAAAAGATTTTTGTTACACAAAACCAACATCTTCACAAGACAATGTACTGCACCAAATCTTTAATAACTACATCACAAGCATTCACTGGAACAACTCAGGTGGCATGGAGGGAACAGTCTGCAAAACATGTCACAGAAAGAGCTAGAAGAGGACCAAAGGCATATAAATGGCTCAGTCACCTGGTGAAAACTCACTGCCACTGATCCAGGATTGCAGCTGAGAAGCTGCAACAGTTTCCAGAGAAAATTCACCAGGGAATCACTAAAAGGATTCAAGCTAAAGTAATCCCAAGCTTCCCTCCACAGCATGTGGTCCAAGAGGTACAGACTTCAGAGGCCAGTTTTGTGACTTGCTTTTGCCTGCTGGAGGCAGCACGGGAGGCTCAGCATCCTGCTGCCCCACCACTGCCCTCCCCACAGGAATCATGTATTTACCATGTATTATATGTGCTATAAGCTACAACTTGCTTCATTGAATTTGGGGATAATTATGAAAAAAGAGAACTGTGTTAGAACATTAAATTTGCAGTATTTTCATCTAGTCCTTCAAAATGCAATTATTTTGTGGTCTTAAAAACCTTAACATTCAGACAAAACCTTAAAGTATGTGTCAATTTAGTAGAAAACAAAAACCACCTTGTTTTTTTTAAAGTGAGTTTGTTTTTGCTCAGTGGCCTTCAAGTGTCTATCAGCCACTTACTGAGAAGTGCCAACCACTCAACCTGCAATACAAACAAAGCAAGCAGAGGGCAGCCATGCAAGTTGACTGTCTCAAAGCCAATAGTGTATCTTCAAAACCTACATAGTTTTAATCTTATTTATACATAGTTTTAATCTTAATAGTTAGAAAGATGTTCATCCTTTTCAAGTACTTGAAGTTTTTGATATCAACATTTACTGCCACCTATAAATTAAAATAAGGAGTTAATGAAGTACTATCCAGATTATTTTCCAATATACCTATACCAACACTGAGAACATTGCAGTATTTACACTCAATTTCCTAACAGCATGAATATTTACTCCAGCTGACAACCTCGTACTTATCTGCAAATGCATTTCTCTTTCACTAGGGTTTAAACATATAGGAGGTTTCTCCCTCCAAAAATGCAAATATACACATATATACACCAGTTCCTTTGTGCAAAATTCACCAGTTTGCACTGTACCATTTCAGCCTTGCATAAAAAAACCTGCTTTTTAACCAGAGTAGTTTTTCCTTCCCAAAACCTACCAAGGTGGGAAGCTAAAGGAATTCTCCCCACCCTCCAATACTATCTTTTAGCCCTGTCCTCTATCTGAGTCCATTGGTTATTCTTTCTGAGGACTTTGAAACAGTTATATTCCAACTAAAAAAATTCTGTTCTCAGATAAGCAAGGATGATCCTTTTTTATTACTCTAAAGACTAAATCAGCAGAGGGTTGGTCTCTGTCCACAGAATATCTTCCAGGCAACAAACAGAACATGCACCTCAAACCCAAATTACTTTCACACAAGCTCTTCTAGGTGCAAGCTGCAAAAATGCTAATGTTTCTGAAGAAAACTGCCAGATTTAAAAGTGGGAGGGGAAAAAAAAAATACTTTCTTTTCATATATGAATTCTGTGGCAGCAGAACACTAAACAAGAGAAGTGCCCAAGCTCAGCTGCAGCCCAGGGATGTGACTGCAGGCAGCTGTGCAGCAACGGTGACACCTCGTGGTGCTAAAGCACTGGAACACAGACCTCTTCCTAAACACAATAACCTTACACCCACCACGGCACTTCAGAGGAAGCTTTAGAAACACAACAGTCGAATATTCTCCTTCTGAAACAGTTATCTCCTGTAGAGAGAAGAGTCAGGAATTTTTAATCAAATATCTGCCTCAGTTTCCATCCATCCTGTCTCTCACTGACTTGTCCTCAGAAGCATTTTTCCATTCCCTGTTTTGTGGTATTGATGAGGGAGACAGTTGATATTACTACAGACAGTGTAATGCAAAATTGCTGAATGAACACAGGAAGAAAAAGAACTCACACCCTAGCTGTGAAAAAAGAACTCAGCTTTACCTCTTCTGGTAAAAAATAATTTAAAAAATAAATACATTTACTGTAAGCAAAAAGCTCCAGCGAAGCAAATCAACAGTCTGTTACATAAAAATTCACATTGTTTCGAATTAAATCTATAAAACTATATAAAAGTTTATTTTCGTTCATTCTGGTATTTCCAATCCCCAACAGATGCTCAAATGCACTACTTCTGCAACTTCACAAACAGAAATCTCAGATTACACATCTCATCACACTGCATGTATTTGAGAAGTCAGTTTGACTTCCCACTGCAGAAGTTAGTGTGAAATTCTTCCCTGTGGTACAAGATTTAAAAAGCTGAGGTAAATCTCTCTTTCATAAGTGCTCAGTTTTGAAATTAAAAGCAAACAAACCCCTTTAAATGCTGTTAAAAAAACAAAGTGAGAAGGAAAGAAATGAGAAACACTTTATTTCTCTGCTTGGGTTTCAAGTGTGAAAGAAGTGGATCACTATGTTTGGGTGAGAAGTTATTTGGTTTATGCCAGTGCAAGGATAACTTCATGCAGAACTGGGAGATGACTTTTCAAATCTGTTCTGAAGGAGTTCTTTTCTAAGGAAAATCTCCCACCAGTGTTTTTTCCTCACATAAATACATTTATAATAACTAATTTTTCAAGTGACACCTGAAACTAATTATTTCTAACACCTAAATTGGCACCTATCACCTAAGAGATGAAAAACACCTAAATTGGCACCTATCACCTAAGAGATGAAAAACAATTACCATCCCAGGACATTTAGTTTCTCATAATGTACATGGAAATTCTATTAGCTACACAGACCAACACTAAGGGACAACTGTATAATGAGTGAAAAAAAAAAGCAGCGAGTGGAATTTGGAAGGTAAACTGTTAACAATTGCCTTCTTTCATAAATTGCATACCTTGTGCATGATTTGAAAATCCATTAGGAATTTCTCAAATGGTTAGCATAATATCCATAGTGTGACCACTCTCTGGCCCCACAGACTCACCCAGGAGTATTTTTTAATGAGTTTATTCTGCGTCCAGAGTGATTTTCACATCTCGGAGCAGGAATCTCAGCTACAGAGCCCGGGGCACGGGCATGCTTCATTTGCTGCACAAGCCAAGGGAAGGAAGGGGCTGAAGGCCAAAGAAAACACAGGGGTGCTCATGCACTGACTCAAGGGAGCAGAGAAAACAGGAATGCTCAGGACTGGGGAGTTGAAGAGTCAGGGGAGAACTGGTTTTACATAAGAGCAGAGGATCAGAAGCAGGACTAGAGAGTTCAAGGGCAGAACCCCTTGGAAGAGAAGCAGTTTCACAAGCTGAAATTTTTGAAGCTTGGAGGAGAGTTAACACAAAGAAAAACTTTTTCACTGTGAGAGTGACATAGCCTGGAAGGGGCTGCCCAGGGAGGTTGTGGAGTCTCCTGCTCTGAAGACATTCCAGCCCCACCTAGATCTGTTCCTGGGTGACTTGGTCTAGGTGCCCCTGCTCTGGCAGGGGGGTTGGACTAGATGATCTTCTAGCTCCCTTCCAACCCCTGGCATTCTGTGACATGAAAGAGGGACAGGGTGCTCTATAGTAAGAAGACTAAAAGGTAAAAATCTCTGAGTAGTAAGGTTTAGATTACATTCAGGCCTACTCTGGAGGTGAAGGAACACACGTCACCATTGCTCCTGTTCTCCTTTACTTCTCTCTCTTTGCTGTCAAAAGCAATAGGGCTGGTTTGTGACCACGAAAGATGGGCATTTGGAAAAGCCACTGGCACCAAAACCTCTGAGCAGCATTCCACTTCTGTGAAACTGTACATGTGCACAAGTTAACTCTCAGTGCTTAACAGCAGATATTTTTGGCCCCACCACATTTTGGCAGCATGCTTTAAGCAAAGCTAGATGCTTCTGTAACATCATGATTCAAATATACCCATAAAGCAAGCAACATTTTCAAGTTTTTGTTGGCTAAGGTCATGCTTTGCAGGCTCACAATTGGTACCAAGTGAAGCTTACCTATTTTTTTTTGAATGTTCATCTTTCCCTCTTTTAACCCCAAATATTCTTGTGATCAGAGCACTAAAAAGAAGTGTAGATGAATTTCTCACCTAACAGAAAAAGAAAAGAACGTGAATGATGTTTTAAAAATCCCTTTGAAATGTACTGATTTTTTTTTTAATACAGCCAATAATATACAGTCAAAAAGAACAGGTGAGTGAAGGACAGAACAAGCCTACTGTTCAGCACATGGAAACAAATCAGAACATCTTTCTAAGGGCCTCTTAAGTAGCAACAACAACATATGTGAATTTATTATTCAATATATTCATCAATGACCTGGATGAGGGGGTAGAGAGTACCCTCAGCAAGTTTGCTGATGACACCAAACTGGGAGGAGTGGCTGACACAGCAGCAGGCTGTGCTGCCATCCAGAGAGACCTGGACAGGCTGGAGAGCTGGGCAGGGAGAAATTTAATGCAATTTAATAAGAGCAAGTGTAAGGTGCTGCATCTGGG
>VYZU01048269.1:0-48451 GCA_013401355.1 Ceyx cyanopectus | reverse complement strand
GCACACCCACACCAGCAGAGCACTACTAACATGGCAGCACCACTCCACAGACCAGTGACTACGACCATCAGGCTATTTTCATTACCTTTGCAATCACTGACTCTTAAAAAGCTCCCCAAGAAGAAATGAATGAAAACAAGCCCCACACATGAGATTTGGATTATTGCAGCCATCTGGGGGAGGGAGAAGAGATAAAAGTGGCAGAAACAAGCACTCAGCTCTTGATTCCTACACTGGTATCTCATCTACAAGGCTGTTCTGCTCTCCTCTCAGCTGTAGCTACAGCCTGTTCAATATGAAACAGGCATCTCCACCACACCCTTAGCTGGGTCATGATGCAAACTGAAGGGAGTAAGTTCAACCTCTCAAATCCTTTTGCCAGTGAAGGTGGCGTGAGCCTCAGATAACATCCCACTGCAGGTTTTTTTGCCAGGTATTAGGTGGCAGGGAGATGAATAGGAAGGAAACGAGTTAAGCTGACAGAGATGATGCCTGACATTGATTTTTCGATTGATTCCTCCAAATTGTTGTCCACACAAGCTGCACTGTGGACATTCCCAAATTGCTTTACAATTGACTTGTAATGATTTAGCTTACGTTGACTCTATTCACTCAGGTTCTGGACAGAGCAGGGAAAACCAACAAAGAGAAACAAACAAAAAAACACAAACACAAAAGAAAACCAACAAAATCAAAGCAAATAAAAACACCATGAAGAAAGTGTTGTGGCAGAACCCAGCAACGTGTCCTGTGAAACACCCAAACAAAAACAGCTGTCCAGTATATGCCTCCTATCAATGTCAAGGTTTATGGATTGGCAGACACTGTGTAAAGCCAGGGGGATGCCCATGTATTTGCAAAAGATTCCTAGATTGCATTTTAAATAAAATAACCCACATCAACTAGAAGTTCCTTCTCCTCAGCTGAGGCAGGGAAGCCCAAAGAAGCCCAAACACGTGCACTACTTTGGTTCATCCACTTTATTCTGTATTTACTGGAACACCAGGGGATGTGCTGGCAGCTCTCACTCCAGGAGGGACTGGTGCATCCCAAACCACCCCACTCCATTTCCCTGCACTAAGCTGGGAGATGCTTATGCTGACTTAGTGTGCTCTGAACAGCAGCCATTCTGAAACGCACCCAAGTCCAGTTCTGTCCTCACAGACATGCTCTGTGCTGACAACTATATTGAAAGGAAAAAAAAAAAAAAAAAGGGGCACTTGCCTTCTGCCAGTGGCAAAACCATTACAAACCTAGCTCTTGACACAGGCCCAACCACTCAAGTTTGCTCATTTCTTTTTGACTTTGAAATACCCTCTATACAGATGTATTTGCCTTCGTAATTGCAGATGCAAAATTAAAATCTTCTTCCCATTCCCTGGACAATCATTTTTTTCCACCCTCTCCACACAGTTTATAGGAGCTCACTCTTCTGATATTTTTTTAATAACTCGTGTTGTGTCTGGCGCTTTGGGGAGTGCCTGTGACGGAAAGCACTTTATTACTTCTCTGTTTGAGTTCACTGCAGAGTTCTCACCAGGCCTCCTCACCAGGATGATTCCAGGCAGCAATTTAATCAAGCAGTGATTGAAAAATTAGAGGTGGCGGTGATTAATATGGATTTAGGACTTCTTTTGTTTGAATGGGTTTTAACTAGAGAACATGGCAGTTGGTTGGGTTGGGTTTTTCCCCTCTGAAAGCGAGGAGGGCGAGAGGGGGGACACAAAGGAAACCTCGTTAGGCAGATCATTTCTCTCCTCTTAGTATTCAAATAAAAGCCAGGGGAAGAGGTTACACAGTGCAAATTATTATCCTTGGATAAACACTCATCTGTAATTTCAGCAATCACAAGCACACCTCTGTGTATAAAAAAAGATCCAGCCACAGAAACTCAGCCTGGACCAGCACCAGAAGGTGAAAGCTTTGCCATGCAAAATTTAAGTCTGCTTCATTATGAATACTTAAAAAAAGAAACCAACCCCAAACTCTTGGCCAAACTGACACAAGCTGCGTATCATACTGGCTTCATTTCTTCCCCAGCTCCTGGCCAGGCATCTTTGCAAAGTGGCAGCCACACCTCATCCTCTGCAAAGTGTTGAAAAAATGAAAAAACACACACACAAAAAGCACAGGCAAACAAAGGAGATCACTTGTGGAATATTACCAAAAGCCTTGTCTGAATGAGGATTACCAGAGCTTGCACTACAGCTAATAGACTTATTTCTCCCAAAAGACTTCTTTTTCCCTTTTCCTTTCCTCTTGCTTGGCCAGAGTGATTCCCACTGTCCCCAGATCTCTCTTGCCCTGGCACACAGACGAATGTCTTCCTAAGAGCTCGCTCGAGGAGAAACCTAAAGCCCATATTCACAGCACTTAGGTTAATAAAATGGAAAAAGTTAGCTAGGAAATGGCTCTGGAGACAGGTATGTTTGTATGCAACTTCAGAGGATTTTTGCTAACTCTTATGTAATTGCCTGGCTCCCCAAGGGTCTGTGTAATTTAAGTAAGGGGTGTCTGAAAGACAGCGAGCGCTGGAAGGTGGATACCCAGTAATTCAATCCCACGTGCCCCTGGGCACAAACATAATTGTATTACAGAGCAGCTCTGCCAAAACCAAAGACAATTAGAGTGCAGTACATACTTTCCTGCTTACAGTTAAGAAGGGTGCTTATGGTTTTTGTGAGACCCCACACCAGTGAGCACAAAACAGAGCAACTGGATGAACGCTGCTCAGAAACAGAGTCCTGAGCTCCGGCAAAGCCACGAGCACAGCAGAGACCAAACCTTCTGGGAATCAGAGCTTTGCCAAATCCCTGCAGAGAGAGCTCCCATTTCTTCAGTGTTCTTCAACCATCCTGTTAAATGGTTAATTTAACCTTTTTAACATCAGGCAAATCTAGGAATTGAAATTCTGCAGGAGCCCAGAGAAGGGCAAAGAGCTCTCTCTGAAGGTGCTGGGGGATTTCTCCTCTTCTGCAACCCAGTGTCCTATGAGAGGCTGAAATAAACAAAAATCTGACTGTGCTGCTGGTTCTTGAGGTTAATCAAAACACCAGCACACAAGACTCAAATATATGACTTCATCACATAAAGCATTCTGACAGAGACTGGGAAGACAAGGCCAAGGCAAACACAGCCATCATCTAAATAAGAAGTATAAAGAACAATCAGTGGCAGAGCAGCAGAGAAGCAGGAATTGCAGCAACACCCAGGACTCCTGTTCAGCCCTTTAGCCCAAGAAAGTCTCATAGCCCAATATTTTTCAGAGTAGACTCAGATTTTGTCCAGGACCAAATTTTCCAGTTTGGTAAATGCCCAGCACTTTAGTCAATGTCCACAGAGGAAAAAGAAAGCTAAAGAGAGCAATGGGAGACAGAGATTTGGTTGAGAGGGAACCCCAGAAATGACAAGGAAACCCAAGTTCCACTGCTGCCACTACCAGAGAAGCAGCTGAGGACAACTATGTGGTGGTGACTTCACAGCACAGCCAGCCCTGTCCACACTCATGGTCCAAGATGGTGCTTTTGGTGTCAGTCCTACTGCCCCATCCCATGGCAGAGCTTATTGTGCACAAACTGGGTCTGCCAACCCAACAACACACGGTTCTGCCAAGCAGCTTGCAGGGCTCATGTGTCCTTCCTGCCTTCTCTTCCCTTTCTCTGCTCCTACTCTCCTGCTCCTCACCAGGGCTCACAGGAGCTGTGTTGTTGGTTCCCAGCCCAACAGCCCACGTTACTGCTTCAGTATGAAAAACTACAGCAAGTGCACAGCATAAATTGTTGCTCTCTCCTTTCCTCCCATAAAGCAGCCACTGCCAACACCAGGCTGCTCTGCCTCGTGCATAATTCATCAGGTGCCCTAACGTCCAAAGCTTTCTTGGCAGCTCCTTTCTCTGCATTGAAGTGATCTGTGGGAAAAAGTGTCCGCCCAGCCCTTGCTTGAAATATTAAGAGGACACCTAAATTTTAAAGTGTCTGCTGGATTCTTTAATTTACTATAAAAAGAAAAGCACCAGCAGTGTCCCCAGGAGCACAAGGCCCAGGGTGAGACAGAGGCACAGAAGGTCACAGCGATGTGTGCCCAAGCTCTGCCATAGGAAAAGCAGCTGTGGCTGCACCACCTGGCACTTGCTGCTGCTCAAAACCAATCCTTCCCCAGCACCCTGCTCCCGAGAGCCTTTGCAGGCAAGACACAGCCAGTGCGTGACAGTGCTGTGCACATAAAGACCCCTGTGAACTCTCCACTATTTTTAGCCTTTGGTAGAGTCTCCCATCGCCTTTGGACACTTGTGAGCTACCAGTGCAGCCAACCCATAATATCCAGTGGCCTCCTTCCACTCACCTGCTCCCCCCCACAGAGCAGCACGTGGTCTCTGTCTCCTCACGCACAGTCTGCCCCTTCCCTCAACAGCAAAGCCTGGGGCTTCCAACTGCTCCTCGCCCAACTCCTCTGCCACAGCTCTCCACAAGCCCAAAGTAATCTGGGGGTCTCCTCCCCATTGCTGCAGAAGCTCAGAGACAGGGGGTGATGAGGGTGGGAGAGCTTTGCTAAATCCCTCTAACCCCCACTGCTTTACATTTCCATCACTCCAGGATCACCAGATCATAAGTTAAAATATTTTGTATTCCATTATTCACTATAAATAAGACTGTGCATGTCTCAGCAGTGCTGCAGTGCCAATCCTGGCTGGGATCCACGGCCTCTAGTCCCCCCCTGAGCAGATCAGCTTCTAACACCCATCTCTGCCAGCTGCTGAAATGCCCCTCTGTAAACATTGAGCTCACACACCCCCACTGATGCTGCCTTCTCCTGCCATCCTGTCCCAGAGGCAGGGCCACCTCTGATGGGCATAGGGATCCACAGATCAGAAACCACAAGCAATTGAGAGAGTAAAGGTGTAAACTGAGCAAAGGTCCTCAGGAGAGCTTCCATTCCTCCCCCAATCAGTAAGAACGAGAAACTGGTGGACTTTCAGCTGTGCAAACCTCAAACTACTCTTCTCCAGCCCCTTATTGTGCCCTGGTTCAACCTCACCCCACCCCCTCCTTTGCAATTCTCAAGCTGGGTTACTCTGGCTCACACCTGTGCCCAGCAGGGATGGGCTGGTTGATCCCAGCTGAGGGCAATGAACAAAGCTCTTCCAAAGTCAAGGCAAGGTCTCCATTTCTGCAGACTCTTTTAGAGACCTTCTCACATTTTCCCTGCAGCAAACAGCTAAGAAATGCTCACACAGCAGCAGGGTAAGAAAAAAACCAACACAAAATGTAACACACTATCCATTTCTGTAGCAATTAAACAATTATTAATTGAAGGACTTGGCTGCCCTGAGACCAAGAAGGGCTGCAGGGCTGGGCTGCTTCTGAGAGAGGAGTTTTTACTTCTTCACTAAAACCACACTTGCACCAAGATGAACCTCCTATGAGAGCTCCATTTGACAGGAGACTTTAACAGCACAGCCAGCTTCTGAGGAAAGCAAAGTTACCCAGAGGAAACATTTTCCTGCCACAGTCATCCACCCTCTCTGCTCCAGAATGAGCAGAGCTGAGCATTATACTGGGCAGACACAACCTCTGCCTGGCTACAGCAGGGTCTCTTCCTTTGCCAAACAACAAAACCCCAGACCACATAAACCAGCACTGGCCTTTGCCCTTTGCTGCTGCTTATTTTGCCTTCAAGACCATTTTCTCCCCTGCTGGGGAATGGGAAGCCCAGCTCCCCCTCTGGCCTCCAGCCCAGCTACCAGGTATTAAGCACCAAGGGTCTACTCTCCCTCATGAGTCTTTCTAAGGGAGTTTTACATCTCCCCTTCTTACCTTTTTCCTTCTGTAGTTCACCTTTTCCTCTCCAGAACCTGCACCTTCAGATTTCTCCTGACACTCACCTCCTCACCTTGCTACTTTGCAGCCCCTGGTTCTCATCAGCTAACTGGTTGCAGCTGAGCAGGCAGCAGGGCCCACCCCTGACCATTTATGGGACACCAGCTGGGTGTTCAGACAACACTGGGATTGGTTCATTTATCACAAATACAGGAAAGGGAAGCTTGAGGGATTTGGATCATATTGACACAGTCTTGACCCATCATATCAAGGGATAGAGGTGATTCTGTAAAAGCCACACACCCTTGTGTGAGGTGCAGCCACACTGGGGAGGCTGGCCCTGCTGCACCGAGCTGTGCCAGGCTGGGAATGAGCATTGGAAGAGTCTGACCCTCCGGACCCACAGAGCTTTGCTCAGTCAGAGAGCAAGGAGAAAAACTGATTTCTTTTGCTGCCAGCCCTGAAGGATGGGGATGCCACCTAAAGAGGTCTTCAGGAGAGAGCATACACTGCTTTACAGGCAGACTGGCTAAGCCTGGGACCGGGTCTAGGCTGAGCATATGGTCCCCATACCATATGTAAGCAGCAGCTCCTGCCCAAAGGAAGGAAGGTGACTCAAGCCGGAACAAGCAAGCGGCACTGCCACCGAGTGCTCTGTGCCCCACGGAGGCAGAGTTCGTTTTAGGCTATTATCTCATATGCTCCCTCCCAACTGCTTTCCTCAGCAATGATGGGCTGCAGTCCATACTAATAAAGACAATGAAAAGTGATCTGGACGCTGGAATGATTCCAGGAATAAATTCCCACCTCCCCAAAGGCTGGAACAATCTAGCAAAGAAGGGCATCATGCAGCACATATGGCATGCCAGGAGGGGAGAGCTGGAGCCAATCTAAGTCATAACCTATGAAGTAAAAAGGAACAGGAGCACAAAAAAGGAACCAACAGCTTGTTAGAAAAACCCAAGACAACGTTTCTCACAATTTAGGATGACCTATTGGGCAGCACAGGTATGACACGAGTGGTGCCTTTGTGTCCCCTTCTTTCTACTCTAAGAAAAAAGTCAATTTTGGGCAATAGAGAAGTTCCTGTTTCTCAAGCCTGCCCAGTTGCTTCAAGCATAGACTGAAATACACATCACAGAACTATAGCACTGTAGAATCATAGTGGCTGGAAGAGAGCATCCAAGATCCTTGTCTGGTTCTTAGAGGGGTTCTATTTCCATTGCTAACATGCTAAATTAGACTCACTGCCTCTCCATTCAAACCAGAACTCATGCAGTCAGAGGGGGTTCCAGATCTCCATAGTTCCTTTGGCTTCCCCCAGGCTTGAAGAATCACAGAATCATTGTCACACCAGCATGAACCACGGGAGTGCTGGGCTCTGAACACATATGTGCAGGTGGAAATCAAAGGAGACAACACGTTTGAAGCCAACAGATGAGTGACAGCAGCTGTATTCACTCACTCTGGGCCATTCTCCAGCACGTCCGATCTCCTTGCGGCCAGGAGAGCAGCGGGAGCATGCAGGGAGCGCGCAGGGAGTGAGTGGGGAGTGAGTGGAGAGTTCACAGGGAGCACACCAGGCTGGGGCAGGAGGAAACTGGCATCAGTGGTGCACTGGCAGCCCTGGGGTGCTGCTGGCAGCAGCTGAGTGCCCACAGGGGCTGGCACCAGGGCTCACCTCGGACCCACACTCACCATCACTGGCTGCACTGCAGTCACAGGGCATCTTGCTCAGATCTGTTTTCCTGAGCCATCCTGTGCCCTTCTGTGCCCAGAGTTCAGAATTAATTCTCACTGTAATTCTCGCCCATCTCTGTACCTCCCAGTCCTGCAGTCATGTGGACAAGAAGACATTGGACCTAAGTTCTATTTCACCTGTTCTGGAAAGGGGCCTGAATGAGCTTTGATTCACTGCTTTCCCTTTGAGTTTGCAGGTTGACTTAAAGCTGCCTCAGTGGAAACTGGAATCAAACTATTTCTAAATCACAACATACACAATTCAGTGCTGTTTCATTCATGTGCCTTTCTCCCACATCCCCCGGTCTTAGGGCTTTTTCCTTAAAGAATCTTGTGGAAAAGGAATGTGTTTAGCTGGGTCATGCCTTGTCCTGTGAGGCTGGTACCAAGCCCTAAGGGAGAACATGGCTTGTTCAATGTTTTTTGCCAAGCATAGGTGACATTAAAATCTGCTGGACCTGTGCATGTTTCTGCTAAGATGCCTCTGTAAAACTGCAATGCATTTGTCTTTTAAATGTCTGGAAGTGTTCAGGAAGCATCAATCATCCCCCTTCCTTGCCCCCCAAACTTCATCTATTATATAAACATATGGATATTAAAATGATGCGTAACTTTTAAAGTGAGTGGTACCTGCCCTTGAGACATTAGGCAGGTAAATTACAGCCTCAGAGACTAAGGGAAAGATTTGGGGACCGTTAGATATATGGTGCTATGGATGTCAAAAGCAGAATAAATTAAAGCTGAGGTAATTACAGAAGTTGGATACTCTCCAATTCCCCTGCAAGCAAGTCGAATGGAACAAGGGCACTGGAATGGAGTGTCCCAGTGGGAACTGAAAGCAGAAGAGGTTTGGACACAGACTCTGCCTTTAGTTTATTATTTTGTGGTACTTAAAACTGTCAATCTCATTTGGCTTTCTGCCTCCTCCAATTAAACCAGTACAGCTTTACAGCCTCTGTGCTTTGCCCCATCTCCGGGGATCTCTGGCAAACACTCCCACCCTTCCCAGAACAGCAACATGGGGCCTGCAGCTCCTTTATGGTGACAAGGATAATGGGAAAGGAATAGCAGTAATACTGACCTGGAAATACTGATCTTGCCTTTGAGTAAACGCTCTCCTAGCACTTCAAACAAGCTCAGAAACGGAGTGGATTGAACAGGTTATAAGTGGATTTAACAGGTTATCAGCCTCCACAGGCAGGCTTGTGTGTGCTGGGTGCTGAGCTGCCATGAAACCAACAGGGTGCTGTTTAACTTGGGATGCCTTGCCCAGCCAGCAGCCCCCCTTCCTTACTCAAGCACCACCACTTCCAGTAGCACAGGCCAGCTCGGGCTTACTGGTGCTTGTGCCCTGACCACCACTTCGAACGTTTCTACCCACACAGGATCTGCTCAATCTCCCACTCTGCACACTCCAAATACCCAATACTTGTTTTTCGAGTCGCAGTCCACAAGCTCTGGGGAAACACCAAGTGGAAGCTCTTTGGCTTTCTGCAGCACCAGGACCTTCATCCCTGTCTACCTTGCCCTTTAGTATTTCCATGTGGCAGCAGGCAGGGATGGAAATAAGTATTAACTTAGATGTGCAAAAATTCCCAAAGTCTAAACTCTGTAGACAGTTCTGCAAAAAAGATCAAAGGACTTTTAAATCAAAAAAAAGCCAGGCCTTGCTAAAGTACAAAATACTTAACATTTAAAACCAAACCAAAACAACCAGAAAAAAGACTATTGCAGAGAGAAATGATAATGGGCTGTAACTGATACTTACTTCACCCCTGGTCTCCTTGCCAGCAGGTCCTTGCCCCCAAGCTGTATTCCTGCCACCAGGTTCTTTCTGCAGCAAACTGTGCCCACTTTGTAAGAAGTCCTTAATGAATTAGGAATGTCTTTAGGAAATGTTCTCTGTCCCACGAGCAGCTCTCAGCTCCATGCAGTGACTCTCCCACCTCCCACACTCAGTGTCTCTGGAACTCCATTTCCTTGCTCCTCCTCATTTGGTATCCAGAGATGTGATCTCCCCCCCTGTGCCTGAGGGGTTCCCCTGACTCAACCATCCCATTTACAGGAACAGGAGTGAAATAGTTGTGACTGCACAGGTCAAACAGCCTGTCCCAAAGCACGACTGCCAGGCTGTTATCCTGGGAAATTAATGGAAAGACTTGACTGCTTCCTGCAAACAACTGTCAGAAGTCTGCCGTGCAGCAGGCAACATTCAGGGGTCTTTTTTTTGCCAGTAGAAATACAGTGAAATCTAAATAAATGTAAACCATGGGATGTGAACACGTTGTCAGATGACATTCATTTTTAATGATGTGGTAGAGCCTACGACAAGTTTATTCCCAAGGAGCACTGCTTGGGCCTCACCAGCATGACCTTCTCTGCTGCTTTAATCGCTCCACAATTTATGGCTGTAAATTTATGGCAGATTGTGCTGCTGGCAGCCACCGTGGAGCCTTCCAGCTGATGTCTGCAGGGTGTGTGGATACAGGGAAAATTCAGCCACAGTGCTCGAAGACCAAATTGATGCCAGGCAGCACTTGTGAGCCCCCCCAGCTGTACTGTAGGCCTGTTTGGGATGAAAGCGTTTCCTCCAGGCTTGGAAACTTACATTTTCTGTGGCTCCGTTAACTGGTGCCTAGAAAATGGGAGCCCAGAGCTGTGCCCCACGAGCAGTGCTGCTGCTGGGCTCTGCTGCACACGGAGGCTGCCACACAGGACACGACAGTCTCAGCCACATCCAACTTCATGGGACTCAAAATGCAACCTCACATTCAAACCTCCCTCTTCTCACGGGGCCAGGCAGGAGAGGAGCAAATTGCCTTTGCTGTCTCAGCCTTACACGTGGCCATAAAAAAACCCGAGAAGCCTTTTGTGTGGAAATGATGACGCTGCTGCAGAGTGCTGGGCTGGTGAGCAGCACGGCCCCTTTGATGCAAGAAAGCATTTAAGCAGGGCAGGGGTCTGAAGAGAAGAGATAAGAGAAACCACTGACAGCTCTTAAACCACAGCAGCATCTTAATTCTGAATTGCTGGGGGAGGCAAAGGAGGGACTGCCAAGCACAGTGCCAGGCTCAGCGATACAAGGAAACGCCAGTGCCCGACCAGGGGAGAAAATGTGTTGACTTTGGGTATGATATTTTCTCAGTGGTAGAGTGGTGTGTAATACTCTGAGTCGGTTAGCATATATAATCCAAAACCACTTTTCTCCCCATCTGCGGATTCAGTGAAGCTTGTAAAGGATTCCATATAAGTAATTTTAAATATTCATGCCGTGTTCATCAACCGTGTGTCCCAGTAAACCTACAAGGACAACCCTGGGCTTTCTAGGCAATTTCTCTTCAAAAATAGTACTCTTGCATGCAAACGTCTGCCCGCGTGCTGCAGTGACAGCGTATGCTGCTGCCTGCAACACTAAACGTTTTTCAAAGGGACAATGCTCAGGCTACCCCCACAGCACACGGGTCATGAAACACCTCATCCCTTCTCCCAGAGCCCCGTGCAGTGCAGAGCTCCCTCAGCCCCTTCCCTGAGAGCTCGTCAGACAGGAGAATTCCAACACCACCTCCCCCCTCGTTTGCTCATCACATCCAAAGAATACCTTGCAAAGATATCTCCTGAATCCCAGTAAGATTTATTTTGTCAACTCTTCATCTGCTGCTGGAGATGAACATTGTCCTGCACTTTATCTCCAGTGCCTTGCTGTAGAGGGAGAAGGATCTCCCTTACAGACAAAGCATTCTCAGACTGACAGTAACAGATACAACTGCACTGTGCTGGGTAAACTACATCAGCTTGAACTAGATGAGGGATATATCTTGAAATATGAAAAAGGGCAGACACAGCTTGCTTTTTTTTTTTTTCCAAACCCATTTTCCTTCATCACAGCAGGAACACACCAAAAAGAAAGAGAAAATGACTGCAAGAGAGCATCAGCTAGAACCCTCAACTTGGATCCTCTGCTTTGAACAGGACCTGCTACTAGTGGTAGCTATCAGAAGCTCTTTCAGACCAAGAACTTCAGTCTTCTATGGCTGAGAAGAACTCTATTTTGATGTGTCTTTACCATTTTGCTGCTCATTTCTTTTCCATCAGGTCTGGTAACTCTGTGTGGCTCAGTCTGAAGCCCACTGAAGTCTCCTCATATTAGAAGATTTCTTTGCTCAGTGATTTGTGGGGGAACAAAACAGCCCGTGCAATGTAACACATGGAAACATCTGACTCAACTGTTTGTCTGTCCACAAAATGCACACCAAAAAAATCCAGCAGCCTGTTTCATATACTTCACTCTCTTGAACACACAAGAATTAGTTCTTCTCAATTTCTACTATTAGTATCAGCTAATTCAGAAATTTATAAAAATTAGGTAATAAACCCACTACCTTATCAGAAAAACAAGCATTTAGAAGAAGAAACATTTGAAATGGAGAGGCCACTTCCAGCAAGAAGACTTCAGAGATAGCTGACTGCATTTTTCTGCTCTCAGCCTCCTCTTTCCAACCCTCCTCAGTCTTGCATAATGAGATTTAAAAAAGGTGCCTTTAGTATTAACTGCTTTTTGAGGTCTTATCTGCAGATGGAAATCTGCTCAAGACAGATATTACCAATTTTTAATTCATTGTTGAGGAAAAGAATCTATGTGTTTTGTGAATCTTGGAAAGCATGTGGATAAGCCTCTAGTTTTCAACAGGTCAAGTTAAAAATAGTAATAGCACAGTTTCCTCTTCATCTACAAAAATACATTTCCTGTACAAGCACAGAAAAGAATGCCCTTGCTCTCCTCACTAGCCCCATACCAGGAGAAGAACAGAGAAGACGACTAATGATAGTAATTTTTTAAAATGAGTGTTTCCTCCTTCAATCAAAATTAATAAGTAGGCTCCACACAAATAGGAACATTAATGACAAGGGAGGTTTTGTCTAAATATTCTGCTTCTGATAAAAATATACTTGATTTAATAAGTGCTGCTTTAAAACAAGGGACTGCCAAGGGTCAGCCAAGCACACTCCTGAGCAAACTATAAACTCTCTGGATAAATGAGATTAAAGTTTAAAGAGAGGGAAAAAAAAGAAAATAAGACTAGCACTGTCTGACTTGATTCAATCTTCCATTGAGTACAAAGATCTTTGTCTCAGGCACAGAACATTTTGGAGCACTTCAAGATGCTTTTCAATTATTTAAAAATATGTTAGTTCAGAGTTTTTCAGTCTGGCTGAAAAACTTGTTTTTCAGTTGTTCCAACGACCAGAAAGTCCAGTTAATTTATACTGGTAATAACCCCACTGCTGTCAGTGTGACATACTGGGCCTGGTACTCATTGATCCTGAACTTGATGTGGCAAGAAAAAAAGTAGAGGAGTAATTAATGGAAAATACTGTAACAGACAAAAGGAAAACCCAGATGCTTCATTTCTTACATTCCTTCCCCAAAGCAGAATTTGCAGTTTGCCCAACTGCTTCATGTTTTACACCCCATGGCTGCTGGGGCTGGGTGTGCACCAGCCTGGCAGCAATGCTCATGGACCAGCAGTCTCTGCCTGTACTGAACTGGGGCTGAGGTGGGGAGCAGAGACACACAGTGCACCTGTCCTGGGCTGTTTTCAATCATACACTATCATGGCAGAAGGGAAAACTCTGTAAAAGGTAACAGGCTGTTTCACTGACTTAGCAAGGAAAGATTTTCACAGACAAATGGTGACATTTCTTTTACAACCTCCAGCCACTGCCAATCCAAGTCTCTGGGACCCACAGTGAGTTGTTTGTGCTTGTGGCGATGTGAAAGCTTCCCCAGCAATGGCACATAATGAAGAACCAGGATGGCCATCCTTCTCTCTTGAGAAGCCTGGCTATGGCCTCAACAACTCGCCATCTGCCTCTGAACGTGGCCTGATACCAATTCAAAAGCTATTTGCAGCCACTACTGCTGTCACTGTCACATGGAAGCCCATCAGCCCTGCTCTTGGTACTGCAGCAAGCTCCATATGCAAAAACCCCAGGCTATACTGTTAGCACAGCACGATGTCACGAGAGGATATCAAAGATTACAGAAGGATATTTCAGCAGCAGCTCCTGACCCCTGAAAGGCAGAATTAGCTATGAAGAGCCATTTGGTTGTGCTGACCAGTAGCCCAGCAGAATGGAGATGGCTTGTGGCACAGAACTGTGACTGTGCTGTGACGGGGCACAGGCATGGTCTGAATAGCAAAAGACCCAGAAATTGTTGATCAAGCAGCGAATTGTCCTGGTGCTCCAAGGAGCCTTTATTCCATCTCCAGCATCAGAAGGCAAAGGCCATAGCTGTGTAAAGAAGGATGGCAGTGTCCTCTGGAAGCTGACAGACCAGACTGACTCATCTGTTATTAACCAGTTCAGCAGTAGCAAGCCATTGCCTGTAGTTTACAACTATGGGATTATAAGACAATTGGTCATGAGTTTTCATCCAATGGCACTAAGCAGAGCTAACCCCAAGCAGATTCTTATTGAAGAGGGTAGGGGAAACAGATTCTGTTTGCCAACACTGTGCCAAGATCTGCACCCTTCGTGACACAGCCTGAATCTCCTGTAGTCCTTGGGCCCACAATCTGCAACTCCCTTCCCAGAGATGCAATCAAAGCCAAGAACGTATGGAAACGACTCTGTCTGATAGTGTCAATTCCACAGCTACAGAGAGAAAACAACAAAACCAAACCAACACCATCCCCTTACTCATCAGGACTGCTGTGGACAGGTCTCCAAGAGCATATATCCTTCTCACACAACTGAATGTCTAATGCCAGGTAACAACCTCTCCAGTTGTGAGTTATTTCTACCTAAAGCTGTCAGAGCAAAGCACCCTGTTAATTCTGCTCCCTTTCAGCATTCACTGACACCCAGAGCTGACAGCATCAGAACAAACTCACTAGCACCTGGAAAGAGCAGGACAGAGAGAAGCCAAGTTAATTTCAAGACTTGGTGTTTTGAGAAAAGTCCTTGCCTGGGCCCAAGCACAAGTGAGCCAGGGTTGAGCTATAACACTGGGTAAAAATCCTTTGAAATGAAATGGTTGTGCCACAAATATTTGCTTGGTTAGATGATTTCAGGCTTTGAGGGGGTGTCAGTACATACCAACTGGGGAAAAGAGGGAGCATTGTAGGACAAAACAGCAACAACAATAACACAAGCCCTGTGGGCTGAAAGGAGTTTTCAGGGAACACTTGCTTACAATTTAGTCCTTTGGAAAGAGAGCACTCAGTGTGGAAACCTTCTCTCCAAGCAATGCCTGTTACCACTGATAACGGGGAACGTATTCGCTACCCTTTAAATAAAAAAGCATTTTGCTTTACCCTTCTTGTTTGCTTTTTCTCTTCTGTCATTACAAGGAGAAAGCCCAACTGCTTTCCTATTGTACAGCCACTCTCAGTTCTCTGCATCTTTTCAAGGGAAGATAGAACTGACACAAATACACAGTGAATACACCACAAACTGTTTCAGCAACGAGGATGTACTGGTGTGAGCTAACCTCAAACTGGGAGTGCTTTATAGAAGGTGAGGTAACAGCAGCAGACTAAATACAGGACTTGCTTATTAGAAAATCTGCATTTTTTGCTCCTTTTAAAGAAACACTACATTGTGTCAAAGCACAGCCCTTCCAAACTGAAACTGCCACCACAGAATGCCAGTTTTGAAAAGGATTTTTTTCCCAGCAAGCTTTTTTATGGGTGTCCTTGAAATTTTGCAGAGGCAAACAACTGCAGTGCTGAAATGATCATTTGGCACCTCGCTGGTGTTTGCTGAAGCTCTCTCAGAGCCAGCTCCTGGTTTGTTTTCTTCTCCCTCTTACAATGATCTCACACAGTGAAGGTATTTCAGAGACCAGAGAGTGGAACTGCAGTTCCAAGGGTTTGTTCCCTCAAGACAAAGAGAGATGAACTTTAATTTTCCATCCAAGCTAACTCCAGGGCAGTTCAGATGTGAAGGCACCTCCACACCAGAGGGTTAGGAAATGCTCTCTCTGCTTCAGACTAGAGCAAAGCCTGGGATTCAAATGCTACAGAAAACTGAATCTGATGTGGTCTCCTCTGTAATTCACACCGCATGAGCTCCGAGCCCATCAAGTCAGAGGGGAAAATCACTTGTCATCTTTAAATGAAACAACCACAAAGGCTTTTGCTTCATTTCCTTCAGAGCAGCTCAGGTTAGGCCTTATAAAAAACCTGGCCCGGTCTTACTGCTTTACAGGTGTTTATCAGCAGACATTTTTGCCCCTTTAAAGATGTTTATCTGCTTCTGCTATTTATCTGCTCACTGAATTTACACAGAGCTTTCAAAACATCTCTCCCTGACTCTCTGCAGTTCAAGTCTGTGAGCAATAACTAACCAAGCCAAAAAACACTGCTGAAAAAAACCTGCCTAGCAAATACTGTCATTTCTACCTTTTCTACCCACCTAGTTCCACCCTCCCATGGGGCAAGAGAAAATATAAGTGCACTTTGCAGAAACCACTCGGCCATCTCTGTAGTGCTCAGTCTCACCTGTACATGGAATGCACCAGTCCCTGCCCTTTGCTTCTGAGACCCTGCAGGCGCATAAGTGGCAAAGTGAGCAGGGACCCCCAGCAGCAGAGGTGTGCCAGCTCTGCAGGAGAGCCCACGGGGGAAGCCCATCAGCCCCTTTTCTTGTGTTTCCACTGTGGAAGAAGCACTGCAGATGCTAAACCAGAACTGGTGGTCCTGAGGCATGCTCTGAAGACATGACAGTGTACATGGCACAGCACCTGAGTTTTCCTGGCACTTGTTAAGGATGACACACAGACCTGGTGTGGATGTACAACTTTAGCCAATAAAAGCTGTGGCCACAAGAGTTTGCTAATAAAAACCTTTTATGCTCTATCAACTATTTTATCTTGAGTTATACAGAAATACAACACATCAGTATGGTGAGCAGCCACATACAGATATTAGACCACTGTGGTAAATCATAAGACATAAATAACTCCATATTAGAAGATACAAACCTGCCCAAATCTGGCCAGCAGAGTTCAGAAGGTTTAAAAATCCTCACGGCCAACAGCTCTCTGCTGGCAATGCCACAGAGTTGGCACCTGCTGTGGCACCACTTTGTTCTCACCAACTGGCATTTGGAAATGGCACAGAGCACCTGGAGCAGCAGGACCAGTGCTGATGGAACAGCTCTCTGCAGTGCAGCAGAGGCCAGGAGAGCAGCAGCAGCCCCCGTGCTCACACCTCAGGAGCTGAAGAACTCAGTGCACGTCCTGCTGCCTCCGCTCGGTGCTGTGGCACAGCTGGGTAATGAGCACGGTCTGGTGGCTGCAAAGCCATTTGCTGGGACATGCTCCTCTTGTTAATGTGCTGTCGAGTATTTGTGCTCCCTTTAAGGGACAACATTAATGCTGGATGGTATGAAAACAGGGCAATTCCAGTTCAGGCAGCAAGAAGAAATCCACAAATTGGCCAAACATTTCCATCTGCTCACTGAACAGAGACTTTCATGCTTCAATTTATGCTGTCTGCTGTGAGCTGCTGGCACGGTGGGCATGGAATCCTCCCTGCATTTGCAGGAGCCATGCTGCTGAACTCTCCTAGGGATGCTTCCCTTGGGTGGCCTCCATGCTCCTTGTCCTTCAGTCCATGAATTGGGCTTTTAGATTATTTTGACTAGTCCTAGTCCCTTGGCAACTTCCCCCAGAGAAGACACCAAACCAAAAGAAACCAGTGGTCTGAAAGGATTAACTGGGTTTGGAGAGTTTGAAGAGGCCCTTGTCTGCTCAACATAAAAGCAACAATATTCAGAAAGTAATATAAGAAATTTTCCCAACAACTTATAATTACAACCAACCTTTTTTCCCAGATTTGTATTTTCACTTCATGAATCTCCAGAGTATTTGGCTTAAAAAGCCTATGAGAGACTTCAAAATATTGAAAAACACCACGGAGGCACTTTAGAGAAAACCCCTAGTGACCTTACACCTTAAGATTCAAAAAAAATCTGGCTGGTACTTCAAAGGTGTTACCCACCAATGTCTGCACCAGCAAACAGACACAGCGTGCTCTTCTGTGGCTCACAGCTGGTCAGTCCCAGCTCATTCCCCTGTTACCATCAAGCAGCACAGAATGAACTGCACTTGCTAAAATTTCCCAGCTACTTCCTCACCTTCCCCTGCTCCAGCTTCTTTTCTAGCAGGATTATTTCCCAGAACAATTGCAACAGAGGAGCTCAGGCCAATCTGCTCCATCACTGCTGCTGCAGAGAGGACTCTGCTCAGCTCACTGGTCTCTGCTGCAACACATCTGCCCACAGCTGTCTCCACACTCCTCCAGTGCTTTTCCTTGCAGCTTGTTCAAAGGGAAGCTACCTGTTCACATTCCCATAGAGTCTCTGTCACACCTTCAGGTCCCTGGACCTGAGCTGCCCTCCAGACAACTGTGATCTGCTTGGATCCCTTTGCTCAACACTTCTCCCACTCAACACTTCCCCTTGCTCAGGAAAACCTGGAAGATGCTCAGACTCTCCCAGCTCTAGTTCTGCAGAAGCAGGACTCCCAGGCAGGGGGTGCAGCACACTGCAGCCTGAATCCATGTTTTACAGGTTTGCCATAAGGACTATTTTCTCAGGCAGTTCTGAACAGACAGAAAGCCTGGCATGTGCTAATCCTTATCAGGGGAAACCAGACATAAATGTGTTTGTTTATAAGGGTGTTAAAGTTTGCTAATGTATTTTAATAAGTAGGTAAAAAGAAGAGGCGCTCAAAAAATCTAGTTTTCCTTTGATGGAAAGAGGAGGAGATAATCTAAATTAAAATAGATATGTTTTCATAGACAGAAAATAACACAACGTGAGGAGTTGTGATAATTCTCTATGAATAACCACAGGAGCAGGCAGGGCTTCTATGTTCAGTGTCCTATGCTTCAGTGCTACTCTTGCTCTGAGGGAAGGAGAAGCTCAGTATCATTTTGTGTGGTGGTGGGAGGAGTTTTTCTGCAGAGCTTTCTTGTTCCTGAATCCTAACCTATCTAAGAATCACTGCGAGGTTGCAGACATTATCAGAACATAAATAACATTAATAGGGAAAATAAGTTAATAGCAGACAGGAGAAATCTGGAGCGTTTGCTTCTGACGTACGTTTTGCATCTCTCACTATACACACTGCTGACAACAATCCATCCTTTCATACACTTCCAGGCTGTGACAATTCATCCCTAAAGACATTTAAGATCAATACTTCAGTTAAAAGTAAACTCTATTACAAGATTTGTCAGGATAGTCTAAAGCCCTTGTTCTCTCCAACACTTTATTTATGAAAGTGCTCTGGTGATGCAGATTGATTTTCTTGGCTCCATATCTCACCTGTCTGGAAGTGGAGATTTCCAGTACACTGATTCATGAATTGCAAGTTTCTCTAGTTACAGTCCTGTCTCACTAAGCACTCCTCTTTGTTCCCTGCTGAAAATCCCCAGCAGTCCCCTCCATGGAGCACAAAGAGCGTTTCTACACTGACTTTGCCCTCACAGGACTCTCCTCTCTTCCACCAGTGGCTAAGAAATGCCAGTTATGAAGCTGTAAAGAATTGTGCAAGCTCCAGATGAGTTCAAACTTCTGCAGGTCACCAAACTGAAGCACAAGCTTGGATAGCAGCAATATTGAGGATCTACCAAGTGCTAGAGCAAATGATTCCAATATTTAGAGCTTTTGCCTTGATGTTAAATGGCAGCCATGAAGACAAGCACCATGAACTGTACTGGAGCAGTTACTGGCCAGTTGTTTTTCTGTGTACCTGTTGCACATTCAGACTGGTTTTGACAGCAATGGCTGTTTCTGCCTGAGGGACACCACGAGTGCCAGGATTATGGGGCTCTGGAAAGCCCAGTGCCCATTACTGCACAAAGTGAGACGTTCCTGCAAGAGCAGATTGGAAGCAAAGGAAGAGGCAGGGAATAAAATACACCAATGGGATGGCAGATGTTGTTCTACAAGTCACCTGAAAAAATATCATCTCATATGAGCTAAGATTATTTTGTTGTACTTGACATGATAGTGCTGTCGAAGAGTTTTCCAAAGTAGAGAGTATTTGTTATTTAGGATGCTCTGTAAGTAGAACTTTGTGCAAACAACAAAGTAGGTCAGGTCATCGGATTCAGATTGAATGACATGCTTCATGCACTGCTTGTCCTATTCTTTTGAAATTAAATATTTATTTAACTGAGGGATGATAGAGATCTGCTTTGCTTTGATCTTATTTGGAATATAGCAAATGTGAACAGTGGAGACACATGAAGGGATGCCAGAGTAAATTAGGAAATCCTGAAACATTAAAAAATGTGCCCTTAAAATTTGATTTTTACAAAGCAAATTCATCTTACCCTCTCTTCCTGTACTTTTTATTTATATAGAATACCTAGCATTTGTTTTGTCTGTACTAACATGCAGTTAGTGACAGTGTAGTGTGTGTGTGTATGTATATATGTGTATGTGTAGTATACCTTCACTCTAGAATAATTCAAGTGTGCAGCAGGCAGATGAATCAATAATTCAATCCATTGCAGCAGGCACCCAGGCTAACTAATAAGCAGCTTGTTCAGGTACCTACCAGCTATACCACGTTGCTTCTGTAGTGTAAAACCAGCCTTAGAGAGGCTCAGAGAGGGCGTATGTTCAGTTAACCCTTGAATTAGAGGCCTGAATAGGTGATAAGCTAATTTTTTTTCTCCATTTCACTGAATTCAGTATGGCTGCAGGCAGCTATTTAAATACAAATGAACTGAAATAACTGAGGTTTATCTACTGTTTCACTTTGCTATGTTGAGATCCAAGAGTGAACCAGCAGTTATCAAGTTAAATTGTCATCACTTTCAGGAGGGACTGAACAAAAGGCTTTGAGGTAGGAAGTTCAGGTATCTCATGAGAATTCTGGTATGGTCTCTTCTCCTTTGACCCATACTCTGCTGAGGTACTGGAGGCAGCTCCCCTTCTCCATCAGTGACCCAGAAAATGAAAGAAACAGGTCACACGTCCAGAAATGCTGGAGGAACTAATAGTTTAGAAAAGAGATGGCTCACAGGGAACACAATCACAGTCTATAAATATCTTCAAGGCAATAACATAAATGTTTAAATGAAAGATGGGAATTACTGGGTCTCAGAAGTTGGTAGGCAAGTTGGCAGGATAAGTTAAGGGAGAGAATAACTGGTAAGTGAACAGTGTTTCCAGGGAAGCTGGCTACGAACCATTACTGTAAATACTCCAGAGTAGGTTAAATAGGATGTGAGTGGGAAAGATGCCCTGAGCAGCCCTGCAAGATCCCTGGAGCTGGAGAAGACTTTTCTAAGGTGTCTTTTCTGCTCCTTTGGCTATCCATGACACCAGGGTAAGCCCTAGACAGGGAAGAGATTACAGCCATCAAACTAATTGTGGCTGCTTCAACGACAATTCTCTGTGAGCAGGTGTTCCAGTGACTCAGCACCTGCCACCTCCTTCCCACCAGTGATGGTTTCTGTGACGTGCCAGTGTAGAAGGTGCTGCACAACCCTGATGTAAATTCACCGCGGCTAATTACACTATTAATAACCCTGAGCGTATCTGCTGCTAATCTTATTGATATAAATAGGATTATTAGCTCCTCCAGGCGTCAGCCGTGATGTTGAATGACACTGTGTACAGCAGTCTCCCCATGTGACTCATTAGGCTTCCAGAGAAACAGGCCCTGCTGAGAGGGCAGCACCTGGGCAGCCTGGGGTGGCAGAGCCTTTGCTGCCCGTCCCAGGAACAGCCAGTGAAGAGCAGGGACTGAATTTCATTAAATTAAACCAGAAAAGTCTCCAGCACACAAAGGCTGGGACTGCAGAGCCAGACAACAGCAGGTTGCCTGTTGCAGTTCAGGTCTCTCTCCAGTACAGGTGCACTGGGACACATTGCCACAAACTGTGCTTCTATAGGAATTATGGATCATTTAGTGACTCTGTAGCTACTTCATATTTTTTCTCAACCTCCACATTCAGTAGGTTGCACCACATTCTATTTCTGTCCACCCCCAAACCCCACAGGGCCTGCATCACTTCCAGGCCTTCTTTCTTTGTTACACTGACTAGCATCAGAAAATTCCTCTTTTGCTTCAATGCTCCTATATTTGGCATCATCAAGACCTCTTTTTGCCAGACATGAACCCCAAGCTGGCCATGAGGAAAGACAAAACTGCTAAAACTCTGCATTTAAGGAACAAACTTGAGATCCCCTGCATGTGATTTGCCCAAGTACCCCTCATTTCCACAGCACCCGGTACCACCCTGCACAGAGCCATGGGTCAGACCTGCAGCTGGGGCTGCTCAGCATTGATGCAAATTTGGCCTAATATACATCCCATCAAGTACCCACATAATTAGGCACGTGCAAACTGCAGCTCCGAGTGTTTTGGCAGTGCTCAGGCTCATCCCTTGCCTCTCAGCCATCCCCAGCCATGCTTAGTCTCCCAGCAAGAGCAGGGCTCTGTGGGGATCAGACTCATCATCACAGAATCCCAGCATGGCAGAGGTTGGAAGGGACCTCTGGAGATCATCTGGTCCAACTCCCCTGCCAAAGTGGGTTCATCTAGAGCAGGCTGCACAGGAATAAGTCCAAGTGGGTTTTGAAATTCTCCAGAGAAGGAGCATTCCCTGCACATTCCATGCACAGCCCTCCCATGTACCCTATGAGGAAGGCACTGAGAGATGAAAAACCATATGAGCAGGAATACATCATAGTGCCTGAGCACGAGGGTGGGTTAAGCTGCAAAGCCAAGGAACCAGAATTCCTGTGTCCACTACACACCTATACACCTCTTAAAGGATTGCCACTTGTGCAAAAAGCAAAATAAGCAAGTTTTCCCAGGCAGTGAGATAAAAAACACCCTCACTAGATTTCCAGAAGCACTATCTTCAGTTCTCCTAACGGTTGTAGAGAGCTGAAGGCAGCGGCTGGCACCACCAACATGTGAGGACCACTCAGTGCCTCCTGTTCTTGATGACAGTGTCCAAGATGAGCATGAACTAGCTCAGCCACCAGTGCCTTACTCCAAACCTGTGACCATCCTCTCCCACCACCACCTAACGAAGAGGTCAAAAACTACTTAGTGCAGAAATTTTTTGCTCAACGTTTGTACTAAATCTGGCAAACTACAGTTCTGCTTCATCACCAATTCCAACCACATACTACCATCAGATAAATGACACTTACAGTTTGGGGCAAGTCAATTTGAGCAGTGATTAGTTTTCCTATCTACTAAACCTTTAAATATTTGATTTGCAAACGGGTATGGCTTTTCTTTCCAACTATATTCCCTGTTATTTCAACTAGTTTTTAAGAATTTATGCACCTTCTGGAAGAAGCCTCACAGACCAGCACACAAGTGCTGTTTGTTTATGGACTTTACATGGTGTGTTGCTTTGTATTTCTATCCTTATTGCACTTGATTCCCTGTGTTCATCCCTACAGAACCACCAGTAAAAGCCTCACCTAAGCCAGCTGGTCTGGAGCCCTGCACTAGGAACAGAGGAACAGGAGGCTCAGGGGAGAGCTTCCCACTCTTGACAACTCCCTAAAAGGAGGTTGGAGCCAGGTGGGGTTGGTCTCTTCTCCCAGGTAACAAGCAGAGCAAAATCCACTGACTGGAAGCTAAAGTGAGTAAATTTTTAACCTTGAAAGAAGGTACATTTTCTTAGAGAAAGTATTAAAACTGGTTACCATGAGAGGTGATAAACACGTCCAGATCTGGAGACTTCAAAATGGGTAATAGAATCATAGATGGTTTGGATTGGAAGGGACCTGAAAGATCATCTGATTCCAATCTCCCTGCTCAAGAGCACCCAGTCCCTTGATGTGAAGCTGCAGTGGAATTTTCTTCCAGCCTTGAGTTTTCTTTTTTGTTGGTCTCCCTTGCACAGTGCCTGGCTCGCCTGCTACAGTCATGGGCACATATTTCAATTAATACATTTCTCATCTCACTGCCAGGAGCACAGTTTAATGTTCTGAGAAAAGCAACTCCTCAGACTACGTGGTTTTTGGGCTTAATATAGGGAACCGTGATTGAGCATCTGAGTACAAAATTATTTACCATCATATTTATTGTCTCTTTTTCCTTTAGTGCTCTTGAGCACATAAATAAAACTCAATTTACTATACAGACAGCATGAAAACCAGACAACAGATTGGGCTGAGGGGAATCACTGTTTCACAATTCAATTTATCCATCTCCTTTTGGGCATTTTATTTGTTGTCTGGATTAACACAGTGTGTAGGAAGAGCAAGGAGAGGCTGCTCGGATGTGAACCAAACACAGAGCTCCAGAAGGTTTCTCTGTTTCCGTGGGTGTGTTTCTGTTCCTGTGCCCACCTGTATGTACATTGACTTTGGACTCTTGGCTACAGGGTTAGAATTCCCACTACACCAAGTGACAAGCTCACAGCTCTCACAGGCAGGTTAAGTGCAGCCAAAATCAGGCTGTGCAAATGAAGGGTTTGGTTTCTGGTTTTTGTTCTGGACTTGCTGCCTCTTTCACAAACATCCCCTAGGTGCTTTCCACCAAGATTTCCTGATAGGAGTTCTTATCAGGAGATTAGAAGGGACAAGGAAAGGATCAGAGGGCTGGAACACCTCTCCTGTGAGGACAGACAGAGTTGGGGTTGTTCAGCCTGAAGAAGAAAAGCCTCTGGGGAGACCTTCCAGTATCTGAAGAGGACAACTGGAAGAAAAGGACTGGGATGCCCCAAGTGCTCTCTGAAGGACAATCTGAAAAGTCAAAAAGTGGGGGCAGGGACAAGACACAGAAGCTCAGTGATGACATCAGGCCTGGGCTGTTCTTTCAATGGAATGAAAACATTTCTTCTCAAATTTTTGGTCCTGCTTCCACTTGATAGTGTGCCATACACAGTCATTAAAAGCTGAGTGGATTTTTATAGCTGCTATTAGGATTGAATTTTATGTTCCTCCAAAAAGATTCCCTGTTTAATAAATTAAATTTCAAAGGCAAAAATAACCCCTCACTGCCATGTTCATTCCCCTATTTTCGCTATAAAATAAACGGACAAAAACGTTTTCACCTGATAACCAATATCCATCAAATTCTGAACTTCAGCTTCAAGCCAAAGGCTAATAATAATATTTGGATTAGTGACACGCAGCATCACATCCCTGTTCTCCCTGGGTCCCAGGGCCTGGGCATTTGCATGAATCACTAATGCACTGAACTGCTGACCCAGATCAACAAAGCTTTCAACTGCCTTGTCTGCTTGATAACCTCTACAAAACTCAACCACAGCTGGGAAATGCTGATCCAGGCTGATGCACTTTCCTCCCAGTACTTCACTCTACAGCCTAATAAAAATATCAATGCATGAGAAGTGCTGATGCAGCCCCATTAGAGCAAGATTTCCTCACCAGAGAAGCATCCTAGTCTTCCTCCCTGGGAGCTTTCAGTCAGTGTTAGGCTGCAGGGTCCCAAGGAGGAGAAAATATTAAGCAGCTCTGTCCTCATCAGTCAGACAAGATCATGGGGGTTCAGAAACCATGACTTGCCCCTCACCAAAGAGTAAGGGTGAGAGAAACATGAAGGGGGAAGATGGTGAACTATGAGCACTGACTCCAGCTGGTGGGGCAACCATTCCTCTGTCAGAGGTCCTTTGCCTTTTTTAGTACAGACCTTGGGTGGAATATCCATAGTCTTCAGAAATTCCTACCTCAGTGTGTCCACCACTTGACTTAATGGCACTTTCTAGAAGGAACTGACTTGTTTAGATGAACAGAAGTTTCTTATCATATAATCTATAGCACTTTTCTAACCAGCAGAGGTAATTCAGAGTCAGGCACAAGGCACTAAACTACAAACACAGCTCTTAAAAGATGGCTTTTCAATATCAACATCCTACTTCTGTTGAACAGTGTACTTGTGATCTCAGGATGTGTACGTATGCATGGAAAAGATACCTGATTAATCAAATTTTTGTAGCTCACCCATGAGAATCAGCAGGGTTATGATAACAAAAAACCCAACCTTAAACATCCTAAGCTAAAAATAAGGAATGTCTCTGAAAGCTGGAAGAATTTTCAGACTCCAAGTCAATGGTAAAGCTGAAGAATTCAAGCAGAAAAGTCACTGAAGAGAGTAGCTACAAAATAAACACAAAGCAACCCCCAGAAATGCAGCAGAACAAACTCAGTGAAGGATGATGGAAACAAGAAATTCAGACTAACTCAGAGCTTCTTTATGTAATACCAGCTGTTGATTTCTCTGTGAATTACAGAGTGTGGGAGCTGGTTTTAATTGCAGACTGTCTCAGCTCCCCGCAAGCCCCTGCTCTGCCGGGGGCACAAGAAACGGTTCAGGGAATAGAAAACCAATAAAGGCCAAAATGATAGTTTTCTGTAAAAGGCCAGTGTGATATTTAGCCTCACGTATTTCAAAAGCAATACAGCAGATGAGTAACAACCTCAACTAAACGGGATTTGCTTTATTAAACTAGGTCTGCCCTCTCAAGTTGACTTCTGACAGCCAACGTCGGCAGCAGCAAGCTCAGAGGACCTGGCTGCTGGAAGCTCTTCAGGAGCTGCACACACAGGGCAGGGGAGTTTCTAGCTCCAAAACACATCACATTCAAATCCCAGAGACTGTCACATTCCAGGAGTGTGCCTCCAGCTATGCTCTTCTGCAAAATTTCACTCTCAACATTTCAAACATTTCCTAGAAGGTTAGAGAAAAAAATATATTGTTTTGCTCATGTAGAAAAAACAAAACAAAATAAAAAAACAAAAAACCCAAAACATTTTCTTCAAGAAGCTCTAGATTTGCTGTGTGCAAGTGCAATTTGTCAAGGAAGGAGCTTTCCAAGAATAACAATAACTCACAAGCCTCTTGAAAAACTGGAGTCAAATCCCTCTTAGCAAAGATGTGGAGGTTCCTTGCAGCTGACTGTGCTGAGGGCTCCATTCCCCCTGAGCAGGCTGCAGCCAAGCTTTTCTACAAATCCAGATTCCTCTCTCAGCATCAAAACCACACAAACACTTTCCTGTTTCACCCCAGGTTTTGGCAGGGTGGAGAACAAAACCATAAGGTGTAAAGGCACAGGAAGGTGGTCAGCACAGAAAGCAGAAAAGCATCCAAATTGATAAGGATGAGATAAATATTTTTACATGCTGAAAAAAGCCCCAGACTTCTCAAACCTGGAATGGAATTAAAAATTGGAATCTCAGCATTTCAGAAACAGCCTTCCTGTTATTAAGTAGCTCTGTAATGTATTTGGAAATGTCTGTCTTGTTCCTATTTCCTTTAAAAACCCCAACCTGCCATTATTTCAGTGACTCCATTAACAAATTTGGCAGAAAACTGCTGGGTGAAGGTGGGGAAGCATCTTCCTCACTAATAAATGGCAGGACTGTCATTATATTATAGGATGTAAGTACTAAATCTTTACCACAAGTCATTTAACACAGAAATGCCACAGTAATGCTTACAGAGGTTACTCCAATTCTGGTCTTCCCTAATTTTAAAGCACTTTGTAGTTTTACAAAGATTCTTCTGGGAATTTTCCTTGGCACATAAATACTCCTGGAGATGGCTGGTGTTTATGCAGAGTTTTATGATGATAAAGCAAGCATCCCATTTGCCTTTATTCTGAGGCAGGAAATTTCCCCCCCCAAATGGTGTTGTTCCAATCAAAGGGCAGGAGATGAAGCAGCAGCAGGACTGAAGCGTAAGGCAGCAGCCCAACCAAAACTGTGGGACCCAGAAGATCTTGAGGTTTGCCTCAAGTATTTATAAAATGGGAAAACTGGCTACTTCTGAGAGATGCTCATCTGCTGGTGTCTGGCACCCCATTCCTCAAGTGTGCCAGCCACATGTTCTCAAGCACTCACAGTTTCTTCACCCCCAGCTAAGGTGCAGGACGCAGCTGCTGGAAGCCTGAAGAGCAGGAGGTGTGAAGCAGTAACAATGACACCCACTGGAACTGCCACCCAGGCACCAGTGAAAAACAGAGACACCCATTCCCTAACTTTCAGAGGCCTGAAGTGCAAGTCCCTTCTCACAGGCTTCCAGTCTTGAGGCAGCTCTTAGCTGTTCTAAGTACTTTTATGGTTCTACATGTGCCCATGAACACGTGAGCACACAGACAGTTCAGCTACTGATTAATGTTTTGTAACATAGGCACTGCTCAGTAGCTTCTCCCAAGGCACACATGGTAAGAGGAAATGGCCTCAGTTGTACCAGGGGAGGTTTAGGTTAGACATGAGGAACAATTCTGATCTGTCCCAGGCTGCCCAGGGCAGGGGTGGAGTCCCCATCCCTGGAGGGGTTTCAAAGCCGAGGAGAAGTGGTGCTGAGGGACGTGGGTTAGCAGTGAACTTGGCAGTGCTAACAGGACTGGATGATATTAAAGGTCTTTTCTGTCCTAAACTGTTCTATGCATCTAAATGTTGTTCCTGTCACACGTGTGCAAACAAGCATGCTTCAGAAAACACCTTCTGAATGCACTACATAATATCACACAGAATAGTAATGTTTTAAGTGGTTCCATTACCAACAGATTTTTGCAAACACTTGAGAGTGCTTCCCAAGTGATGCTCTTGTAGTCTGCACTGGTACAGAACACCCAGAACCCCTGGGTATACAGCAATTCACTGACTATGGAAAGACACCTACAGCTCACTAATGGCCAAGTTTCTGAGAAGAAACACCAGCTACTGTTGAAGGACAGGAGAGATTCCCCTGTTTTCTGGTGCTACCTGATGAACAACATTCACCATGTGGAAATGGAACCAATTCTGGTTTGATCCTGAGAGCTTGAGGTCACAACTGGAATCCCAAGACTCCTGAGCTCTGGGGCAGTAAAGCTGTGTATCCACTGCCAGTCCAGTCAGGGACTTGGATAAGATGATCTCCAAAGGTCCTTTCCATTCTGGGATATATAAAGTGAGTTTTTAGAGGAGGGAGACAACAACCCTTTGCCATAAATAGCTGTCATCACAAAGGAGAAAGGTCTTCCCTGTATCATCAAGAAGACCTTAACAGTTATCCTGCACAGACAGCAATTCCAGTAAAAGCAAAACTGTATCACAGATGTCAAATCAAACTGCACTTTGGTCTGCCCTATGCAATGACAGTGAATTTGTTCAGACAAGAAGGATCCTTGAAATTACAAATGAGAAAACCTGGAGCCAAAAGACAAGTCTTGGCCAACCTCATTGGTCCTCTCCTCTTCCTTCCCTCCCTTTAAACAGCAGACTCATTAAGGCACAGCCCAGCAGTCTGGGTCAATTACTGGGAAAAGGCCAGGGCACAATATATCAATTGAATGACTTTCTATGTCATTAAAGGTGAAAATAAAAGGGATGTGAGCAACAGCAGCCTCTTGTGCACTTGCTGATGGGGTCTGAGATTCACTATTGATTTTCCAAGTGGAGGCACTTAGTTCTCCTTACTTTACTAAAAAGACATTTTGGCATTAGAATGAATGACACCAAAAAAACACCCCTACAAGTCTCAGCCAACTTGGAAGTTTTGGGGTACCCAGTTACCTGCAGTTAAAAATCCTCCCCTATCGACTGCCACTTTTACAGGGCTTTATTGATAGGGACAAATTAGGCAGAGCACAAGGCCCATGTGATTTCCAAGCTGGAAAGTTCTCCAGCACTTTGATGACAACTAAACCAAGGAAAATTCTTCAAAATCACTGGTTTAGTTTCTTCATTCCCGACCTGCCCCAGTTAAGTATCGGATAATGAAGTATAACCCTATTAATTGAATTACTTAAATTAGAGATCACATGCTGAGATAAACAAATAGATGGGGGGAACCATGCATGTTAGAAACAGAGGCAGCACTACAGGAGAAAGACAAGTAATTTGAGGAGGGAGAAGCAGAAAGAGCTGGAAACTCTTATTTCCCCAGCCAAAAGCACCAGGCCTTAGAGATCCTCTCTGGCTCAGACACAGACTTGCTTTAACAAAATCCCTTCTGAAAAACAGAGATGGCATTTTTGTCTTTGTGATCTCTGTTTCCATACATCGAGCTGGTTTCTGCTAGAGCAGCCTCCTCCACTGCAGGACCTGGGATGAAGGACTTGGCACAATAATGTTGGTCCTGGTTCACCTATCAGCCCACCAGCCACACTGATGGTCTGAACTGTTCATCAGGAACCCTTGAAAACCTCTGGAGAGCAAAAACTCACCCTGCTGGAACATCCTGGAGTATGCTTTCATTTCTATGTCTTTCTAATTTCCTGTTAATTAATTTAAAATAATACTTTTGCTCTGTTTCTGTGCAATTAATTAGACTGTGAAGTTTCTGGCACAAACCAGCGTGCTCAAGCAGGAGCTGAGGAACAGATAGACCAGCACTTGCTCAGGCACTGCTCTGTCACAGGCCTAATTAATAAAGACAAATCCAAATGGCATCTAAACTTTGTTGTTTAAATAGCTAAGACAATTCTGATCCTAAAAGCAAACACAACATGAAAGGCGACCACTGAGCAGAAATATGGCCAGCTCAACAGGACCCATCAGCTCTCTCGGGTGGACACAGGAAACTTCCCTGGAGCCCTTGGCACTCTCAGGAACTACCACACAGATTTTCCTGGCTTGGCTTTGTCACTACAGAGCTAATTGTAAAAAGAGGTCAAATTATTTTTGTGGTGTTTGAAATTCAGAGCAAAAGCTCGAACATGTCGTTAATCAAGTAAATTGCTACTGCCTCACTCTGCAAAGTAAATTGCTGAAGTTATGTCTCTCTTTCTGTAGGTCTGATTAAGGACATGGAAGACAAATGGGTTTTCAGCATTAAAAAAGTGGAGAGGGAAAAAAAAAAAAGTATTTTTCATAATTCTTGTGCAGCACTAGGAGGGTGGCTGGATGCTGGGTTCCTTTTTAAAAGGTCATGACAAGAAGGGCATGTGCCTGGGCTCCTACCCCACCTGCTATCCTCATTCTGAAGCTTGGCTTCCAGCAAACAGCTCACACAACACACACTGATCTGAATGCCCAGGAATAAAATCACCAACCAAAATCCACAGAGAGGCATCAACTGCTGAAACACCCTCCAAAGCTAGCACAGAAGATTTGGCCAAAGTGCTTTTGCATTCAGCTGAGATTTCCCAGGTGGATGAAGGGAATGTTACTGACATTCTTGCAGGAGCTCCACACTTTCCATTTCCTTCAGATGAACCAAGGCTGGATTTAAACAGCAGCACAGGAGAAAGTCGTGGGTTTTCACACACAAGAGAGCCAAGATACTAAGATAACTGAAGGGTAGACATGTTTATCCTTACACTAAACCATGTTTCTCAACTATGGACACTCTTTGCTCTTCCCCAGACACACATCACAGCAGACGAGCAAATTTCAAATCTCCAAACATACTTGGATTTGTTCTAAACTGGCTGCTGGAGGCTCCTTGTCTTGAGCCATTCAGAGTACTGAAGGAAGCCACTCAGTCTCACCCCACTTTAAACAGCATTTGCACATTTCAGATCTACCTTAGAATCACAGAGCCTTCTCCCAGTACTAAACCTAGAGGACATCCATGGATGGTAGCTTATTCCAAGATTTAACACAGACCCACCACTGTATGCAGAAAATTCCACTTTTTCATCTGCAGCTGGGATGGTAAAATGTGGATCACCTTGCCTAAACAGCTCCACAAAACAGAAAACAACCCAGTTTGCATCCGAAGAGCTAAAGAGATTTGAAGACTTAACTGCACTTTCAAATGAGAAGAAGATGGAGCAAGAAAGATCTTCTTACCCCTCATGTCAGACTTCAGTAGAGAGAGAGATGTCTCTGAGAGCTGCTTCCTCTCTGAGAGCTGCTGGCTCTGGAGCAGCCTCTGTTGCCCCTGAGTGTGATGGCATTGTGTGAGGTTTCTGCAGGATTCACCAAGAGGAGGTGCTGAGCAGTGTTGGAGCTGTCACTAACCTGAACATAGTGAAGTCAACAGGCTAAGGTGACAAATCAAAGCCTAGACATCATTTCCCTGTGTAATTTCATCTTTCCTTCAAGCCTCCTTGCTTCCCCCTCTCCATTGCTCATCTGCTGTCTCATCTCCCAAACATGGTAAGTACACCATTAAGGTAACAAGGTGTAGGCTCCAGGACCATTCCCATCTCTTTGCTTTCAAGCCTGTCTCCTCTCCAGACCATCTGTACTTTCCTGCTTACATCATCGATAGCATCTCACACCAGAGGATGAAGCAGCCAATGAGAATTTCAGTTGCTATCCAACACTTGTGAAGTGATAGACAAACTAAGGCCACCAAAAATAGATGAACCTTATTACTCCTGTTGGGTCTCATGGTGAGCAGAGGGAAGCACATCCTAAGTGCAAAGCACTTTCATAGACTAAGATACTATAAAATGAGGCTTCAAATGGATCCATTTGCAAGGCTCTCTGGGTAGAAACACTCACTACAAACCCACTTCACATTTGTATCCTGATGTGACGCTACCTGCAGACCTCCAGCTGCTAACACCATGAAAAATAAGTAATTACAGTAATAATACAGAGGGGTTGGGAGCAGCAGGGAGGGAATAAGCTGAGACAGATGTGCAGGAAGAAAGTTCTGCAGTGAAGACTGAGCCACCTGCTGACTGCACAACAGAGAAATCTTTTCAGAGGCAAATTCAGTCAGAAAGGCAGTAGGTGCAAGTTCCGTTCGAGTGAAGTTTTCCTGCCTGTAAATATTGCTTTCATTACTATCCCAACCACTACCTCCAAAGACAGGCAGGAGCCCTTGAATTTACAAGCATTTGCAAGAAGATGGAGCATTAAAGCTAATAGGAACATATGTTCAGACTCAGAAACAGCCCCTGCAGCTCCTCTTGGAGACAGCAGCGCTAGCCCCAAGCAGCCTGCCCGCTGCTGAGGACACCAGTGCCCATCACTGTCACAGACAAAGCAAAGCCAAGCAGATTCCACAGGAGCTCAGCCTGCAGCTTGGGTTCTGTGAGCAAGGAAAAAAAAACACATTAGCAAGAAGAGAAAGGGGAGAGAATGAGGAAGACAGAGCGGGGAGGATGGACTCCACCTCAGGGGTCTTATCCTGAGTTAATGCTGCCTTGTGGAGGTGGCCACACCTGAGCTGGGTAAGCTGTGGAGTAGGCTGTGAAGTAGGAGACACTTCATGAAGTACAAAATATTGCCTTCATCTCTGTATTTCTAATATATGCATCATCATGACACCAACCCTGCACTCCCCTCCTCAACTGCCCTTCATTTAATAAACCAAGCCTCAAAAATTTGTCCAGGTAGCCACAGCAGCTCAGTGATTAATGGCAACTGTACAACTGGTGGCATCTGGGATCTTAATGAAGGCTGGAAAATTATTATTTTGCTAATCCTACAGTGATAAATTAGTTAATCAGGTCTTTTTTTTTTTCTTCTTCTTTCCAGGACCATACATTTCCATGTGTTAAGCTGACTTGAATGCATCAGGCCCGGCCCCTGTAGTCACTGAGTTTTACATTTGTTTATTGGGTCCGAATAGATTTGCCAGGAGAGTGCTCTGAGGCACTGCTGTGGGGTTCTGTATGCTTGGGTGGCACCAGCTGCAGTTCTCCATTGTGAAATATTTAGGTTCATCAATAAAGCTAAAGGGCAGGGAATTAAAAATCAATACAAAGGCAGACTTCTTAAGGCAACACAGAGGGAGTGCACGGAATACCTAATTACTGGAATTCATTAAAGTCAGGTACGGGTAATGGATTTGAAGAAGGACCCAGTGTTATCATTATGCAACTTCACATAAAATAGGTAGTAAAAAATCCCACCCTTTGGAGTATGAACTGACAGATACAAAGGTCACCAAGTAACTCCTCTGCCTTTTCAACCTGAAGTCAATTACTGCACGGCTGACGAGATAAATCACTGGAAGGAGCCACAGGTCACCTTGACAGGGCTGCACAGCACTCCCTGCCACGGGACACAGGAGCACAGCCTGCACTACCCCAGCCTTGTCTCCTGGTATGTTCCTGCCAGAAGGAAGCTTGCAAAGCATCCCTCAGCCCTCCCTAAACACAGAGGGAAACAGTAAGTTTTTGTTTACCTGGCGAGAGCATTGACCTTGGACCACCTTCAGGAAAAGTAACTGTCTCCGAGCACAAGCCTACCTGTGACATAATGGTGATGGAAAGAAATGCCTCTGATTTACACTTTTAGGAGACAGAAGAAACGGAAGAAGAAGGAAATCCTCTGCCAACACAGGCACTGACAACTACATTTCATTTCAGATTAAAGCCCTCTTTTAATCTCATCTGAAAACCAGTGTCAGCACAACACAAAGACAACTTTGAACAGAAAGCATTGGACTGCAGCTAGTTAAGGGAAATCTCATCCTAATTCCTTATGGCACTCTGAAGAGATGCTGGGATTTTTTTTTTAATCCACCATCCCCTGCATGTTTGTCAGCCAGTGCCTTGTCTAAAGACAGAACTCAGAAGCAGAATCTACAAAAGAAGTACAAAGATTTCAAGAAATCCTGAAATATTGTGATGATCCATCCCCATTCCACTGGAAAACCCATTTGCTGAAAAACCCTAAATATTATTATTATCACCATCTAAGAATCATTCATCTGAAGCATCCCATTAGGAGTTTTTTCCCCAAAGGTGCTTGTAGGGGTTTCTTTTCATTGTGATCTAATCCCAGATGTTTCTTCAAACTTGGATTAAGAAATTATTAAACTGCATTTGCCTGTTGATTTTTGCAAATTGAAGCAAGCTCCCACACTTCCTAACGTAAGCTGAATGGCCCTGAAGATTACAGCTCCTGTAATGCAAGGCAGATCTTCCTCTGAGGGATCTCCAAGATACACTATAGAAACTGCATAATTCTGAATAATCCCTGGAGAGGTAGCCCAGAAAAGCAGGCCAGCCCAGGAAGGAGGATGGAAAACAAATCACACGTCTTAACTGCAATTCCCATCTTGTGTGTAGCTTAAATACTAAGCAGGTTCAAAATGAAATGCTGTAAAGCCAAACAGTAATAGAAATTGAGCATTTCCAACCTGGAAAGTGTTAAAATACTTCATTTTGATTAAAGAAAAGTCAAATGGAGTGTTTCAGAATTCCTCCCATGATAAAATGTCCTATTTCACACTTTAGTACCAACCTGGCACAAACTCAAACACTCCAGCTCAGGCAGCACTCCCACAGTGACGGGAACTTCAACTTTTGCCCAGCTATAATCACAGTTAATTCCCTTCTTTAGTTTCAAAGGCAACCTAAAGTCATCTCTAAGGAGAGCAATTTGCCCTTTTCCTCTAATTTTTTCCCTTTTAAGAAGTCTGAAAGGTGAACGCCACCGGTGAAGTTTGGAGAGCTGCTATTTATTATTATTTATTAATCAAATATGGACACATCAAGGCTCCGAGCTCAGACAGAAATCAGCAGGTCAAAGTGAAAAGATGGAAAATGATAACTTGGCATTCCACAGATCCCACCACAGGGGCACCCCAGGCCCACTCAGCTCTCCATGGCTCTGCTCCTCTGTAACGTAGAGGTGAATCTGGCAAGTTGGAACTCAGTTTGTCCTCATTTTGTGTATTTTGGCAGTACACGAAGCAAGTTCACGCCTTGCATCTGCTCCCAGATACGTGCACAGGATCCAGGCATCCCAGTTCCTGCATCCCCACCTGTGCCCAGAGCAGCACCAGTGTGCTGAGTCAGCTGCTGCTGCTGCACTGCCCAATGCCCAGCAGCCCATGGCATTCCAACCGGTGTGGCACGTTCACCTCGACCCCAGCTCTTAATCAGAGCACGTCCTGAAGCATTTACTGTGCTAAGGTCTGCACTTTCACACACCTCTGTGTCACCGGGGATGGTGCCATTAATAGATTGTCACACACTCAGCAGCCTGGGGAAGGGTTTTCTTCTGGCTGATCCAAGTTTTCCATCTGGGAAGCAGTGGCTGCGTGGCTGGGTCTTTGCTCATGTTCTGCTGACAGGCCCTGCTCAGGAAGCACCACCACAAAGAGCAGCCCTCCCCTCTCCCCCTTTACTCCTCTATTCTACCCAGCTGGGTTGCACTGGTCACATTCACCTTCTGCAAGAACACAGCCAGCACCAAACACCAGCACGTGAGCCATCAGAGGCTCGTGAGGAAGGAGAAGGGTCAGGAGAAGTCTGGAGAAACGACTGAAACTGGAGGCAGTCAATTAGCAAGAGCCAACAGCAGCTCTTACTCTTTCCTCTACCTCTTGGAGAAGCCTGGGGGAAAGGCATGAATCAGCCTGAGAAAAACAGGAGCCACTCACCTTTAGGTTACAGGTTCAAACTAAATTCCCAGAGCAGCAGAAAGTCTCCGTTATCCCCTGAAGGTTATTTGGCAGTTTAGAAGAAACCTGCTAGTAATAAGTCATCCTGTGTGGGGCATTTCTTTACTGCTCATCTAAAAGCAGCACTAACACAAGGATAAAGCACATGGGGCCGCCAACTCATCATGGTCCAGCTGTACCAAAACTTCTTCACCAGCAGAACAAGTTAAAAAAACAACCTCCTTTGGAAGGAGCTTTTAAGGGCTTGTAAAAATGCCACTTTTTTTATTCTCTTTACAAGACTTACAGCAGCTCCTGTTTGGCCACTTCCTCAAAGAATTGCTTCTATTTTACAACACCCTTTCACCTGTACAAGCTTTATTTGGATGGGTTTACATGGCCACCAGACTTTGCCAGCAAAGGGGTGGAAAAAAACATCTCTCAAAACCAGCCATGCCTTAGCTACAGAGGGGGCAGGGGAGTTCAACAGCCTGACAGCCGCCAGGGGCCAGGATCGGGCCCTCCCAGGGGACTTACTGGTGAACAATGAAATTCTCACTTGGCCCCCATGTGATCAGAGCCATTTCCAACATCTTCTTCTCACTCAAATACTCAGTGAGAAGAAATCTGCAATAATCAATTGCTGCTGCTGAAAGGCTTCTTCCCTGCACACTTCTGCTCAGGTTTCCAGCCAGACTGATGACCCCTCTCACAGCAGCACACCCCCTCAAAATCCCTTCAGACCTTTCTTTCCAACCTTTCCTCCCCTCCTACCCATCAGGATTACACACTGTATTTATGACCATAATTACTCTGGCTCTTAAGAGAGTAGCTGCCTGTGAAAACCCTACAACACCAGTTCTGTATTTCACATTAATAAGTCTCATAAATAAACCTGACTTAATTTACAGTAACTGCTTTCTCAGAAATACAGAACATCCCAGTCCAGTTGATGATTCCTGGCTGGTTGACTAAAACATTGGGGTGTTTCTTCAACTAGGGCACAGATTTTATAGTTACTGCTGCTTCATATTTTAAGAAGAAAAAAAAAAAAGTAGAGAAATTCTTGATTCCCAGCCCCCCAACTCAGTAGTAAAGAGTTGAAAGTAATGTAAAGTAACAGCAACGAATTTACACTTGCTTGGAAAATTATTCTTTCTCCCATTATGCTTTGAAAGGCATATTAAAAAAGGAGTTTTCGAGGCTTCACTCTTCCTCATGCTATAATGTGCTACACAAGAACAATTTCTAATATTGTCTGTCTGGTGTAAAACTAGCTGTGGTGACATTAACAATATTTTGTGGTTAGAGAGATGGCCTGGGGACTCGGAAAATTAAAACGAGGGCTCAATATTTGACTGTTATGGATTTCCTGTGCTTTGTTGGATACAGAGTTTCATCCATCACTCTAATTAGTTATCTTCTACCTAATTCCTCTTTCATCCCTACTGAGCAGCCATATAGCTCATATATATGAATGCCAACAGAACCATCTCTTGGATGACCCTCTGCCTCCACCTCCAAGGAAGGCCTCATGTACAGAATCAGAAAGCAGGGACCTGTGTTCAGGGTTCCCAGTCTCAGCACGTTCTCAGTGCTGGCTCTCTGGGGTCACAGAGCAGGGCCAACCTCCTGAAAAACATCTGATTGCAACCTCTACAGCACTAGGTGGTTCTACAGAAGTTCATGGTTCTGAACCCTTTCAACATCTCCAGTGCTGCTTTCCCAGAAGGGTTGGGATAAATGGGACATAACTGGGGTCATTTCAAAAAAGCAAGGATTGTCCAGCATTAGCTCCAGACACTGCTCAAAAGCATCATTCCAGCATGCCTGTATGTGCAGCTGGAGGCTGGGTGTCACTGCAGCAGGCTGTGCATAGAGCTCTGGTGTCTTTGCACCAAAGCAGGCACTGGCAGAAGGTGTCTGAAGAGTAACAGGTACTTGGGGAGATTGACCCAGTGCCAGCCAAACACTGCATTTGTTCTACACCAACACAATCATCTATTGATTACTATTGAAACCAGGTCTATCTGCACTCTGTTCAGCACACGACCCTCTAAGAAAAGGTGATGCATCATCACCTTTCAGTCCTGCATATTTTCTCCTGTTTGAAACAACCCTTGCAGTGCAACATTTCTTCTCATTTACACCAGTTTGCTTATGCCTGTGGGATTTTCTGTTATTCTGTTTTTTTAAGAGGACAGTTCAATGCCATCTCTGCTCTTCAGTCACAGCTCGGGGGCACTACATGCCCATTTTTCTTACTCTGAATGGATGACATTTTTCTTACTCTGAATGGATGATTTATTCACAATATGTAACTGCATCCAAGCAACAATCTCTTCAATTAGGTCTAGAAATACAGACTCAGCTTGTCTCTTAGGTACAGATGACATCACTAGCAGAGATCAGTGTAACAGAACAGCCAGTTGGAATGAAGTCACTCCAATGTAAAGGGATCCACAGACCACACAGTGCTGCCACAGCACTAGACATGTAAAAATATAAATTCCCCATTACTAATAACTTAAAAGCCAAGTACTCAGCTTGTCAGTGTCATTAACATCTGCAGTCTGTTCAGTGCTTTCCTTACAGTTCTCCTGGAACCCTGGATAACAGCAACGTTTCAGCTAACAACAGAAATTATTCACTGTCATGGTTTCAAAGAAGAGATAGAAAACATAAGACTTTTAAGACTTAACAAAGTAAGATAGGAACAAAAGCATTCAGAGCTCTGTTTAAAGTCTTATAATTCCATGATTCCAATTTTCTAGGCAGAGACTAGAATGTTGATGATCTCCCTTTGCTCATCACATGAGTTAGAGAAGCTGCAATGTGAGCGTGTGACCAGCCTTGCTGAAAAGCCAATTCCATCAAGCAGAGAAGGACCTCAAGTTCCACTTGCTGTAACTTTGGGTCTCAGTAGGTATTTGAAGTTTTAAGCTGCAGATTGTAACTTAGGAGAAATTAAAGTTTGTATGACATTCATATTTTTTTTTCCTCAGAAAAGAGGAAAAGAGTTTTTTTCAAAATAGATCATCTTTCTATTTCCAGAACTTCAAATAAATTGCACTGTGACAATCTAGTGAGACAGAAATGATAACTGACCCAATGGGCTTTACTATTTTAGACTAAGAAAAATGTAGAAAGCAAAGTAGAAGAGCAATTCTTTTTTTTCAAAACTATCTTAATGACTGCTTGTAATGCAAAGGCTACCCTAATGACTGCTAGGCATTCTAAAACCTAAGTGAGTTTCTATAATAATGATAATAATAATTAGGTTTCCTAAAAGAACTTCCATTTAAACCATAAAAGTTCCACCTAAAATGTCAAGAAACAACAGTGAGAGTGCAGTGATGTGCAACTGTTTTGTTTTTTCACTTGTTTCCTTCCCTGGGTCCACCTGCACTTTCCTCAGAGATGCTGAAGCAGCAAGGGGAGCAGCCAGGTGGGTAATTCCCTGCCTTCCCACAGGCAGTAAATGCCAGAGCATCATGAGGAGAAACAAAATGATCTGTGAGATGCAAAAGATCAGGCAGTGAATATACAGTCCTGATCTGGAAAGACAACATCAGCTTTGAAAAGATTCCTGCATGAGAAGTTCCACGGAGGTGAAGGGTCCCACTGAGCTCTCTGGTGCATCTTCAAGGTACAAGGCACTTAAATTAAGTAAAACAATTAAGGGAGAAGGAAGCAGACTTGGAAAAATACAAGCTGTTGGTGAAGGAGGTAGCAAAGAAACTGGAATTGAGCTTTTGAGGTTCCCCCCTAATTAGTCAAGGTGAAAATATAAAAAATAATTCACAACTATAAGGTCAAAAAGAAAAGAGAAAGGTGAGTACTAGAAGGTGAGCCCTCCCTCCGAATATTGCTGTGTTTTCTTCAATTGCTGAATTAATTACCCTTTTTAAGTCTCGATTCATGGTTCAGAACTTTTTTCTGAACACGTGCTTAAGTTCTGTTGATAAACTTATTTAATCACCTGCTAAAGCACTTTTCTAAATTGACACCTAAATCAGCATCTATAAAAGCTGCATTCAAATCAATGGGGATCTTTTTATAGTCCTTACTAAGAGCTCTATCAGTCATGAAGTGAAAGGAGAGTGAACCAAGAAGTGGAAAACCCCAAGCTGCTTCTCCTGGAAGAATAAGCTCCAAACCCACTCTAGTATTAACTTTCTTTCATCCTCTAATATTAAATGACAGCACTAATAATATGCAACATAAAGTTATTAAACGTCTAGTCCCGAGCCATCCAATTAGTCAGCTGCAATGTAATTAAAACAAAACCAACATTAACTCAAAAGTGAAATTCACTGCAGTTGAGACGAGCAAAGCCAAAGAATAAAAGTTCATTTAGAACTAGATGAAATTCATATCCAGATTGGTCTAAACTCTGGGTAATTAGCTTGAAACAGCTTGGCATTATCCAAGGAGGATATGGATAATTGGGTTCAACATCCCTGAAGATCTGCTGTGTTGCTGGTGACAATAAACCATTTGTGCTTTGAAGCTGCTTCCCTTCCTGCTTTCTCAATCAGCCTCATCTGACGAGGGCTATTGACCTGGTAATTTACTTGTCACAACTTGTTAGTCAAGGCAGGACAAAAGCAACAAGGCATGTGGGTAATTCAAGAGATTAATTTGTTGTAATGACTTTCAGGGATCCTGCCCGTTGCAGGGGGGCTCGAAGGCGGCTCTGAAGTGGTTTAGTCTCAGACAGGGATCACACAGGGGAAGAAGGATGAGGATTACTATGTCATTTTAGGTGGCCAGAGAAAGATAAAACCAGGTGTAAAGTACACACCCAGCAAAGCAGCTGATCACTCACTTCAGCCCCAGGTACAGCACAGTCCTCTACCTAAAACACTTACCTGTGTTTTAAGAAGAGGACTGTGCAAGAAGAAAAGAACATCTCTTCCAAGCTGGCACCCTGAATTCCAATGCCACAAGCACTAGAGCCCTAACAGCTGCCTCCAGGGCAGAAATGCAGCATCAAAACCCCGGATGAGCTGAGAACACCTGTGGTTTCGCCAGCTACTCCATCTCCTCCAGCACTACCCTTGGCAGCAGAGGAGGACAGGGGCTCCAGACTGGAAATCTCCTGGGGTTCCAGCTTGTGGGGCTGCAGGACAGTCAGGGCTCAGGCTGCACAATTCTCTCCTATTCCACATCACAACTCCCTCCAGCAGCCTTCCCTGCTTCTGAAAGTCTGACAGAGAAAAGGCACCAGGGGAAACAAAAAATAGCAAACCAAATATGCAAGGCCTTTCACATCCTGCTGATGAGGAGATAACACCAGCTAAAGCAATAAAAAAAATGTTTTCTTTCCTGCATGCACATGGGAGAAGGAAGCGAAATTTAATTCTAAATGCAAATCTCAGGAAAAAAAAAATCCTGTGGAAGAGTAAGGGCAGCAAGGAAATCCTAGACACAAAATAAAGAGAAAGCCTATTAAAGTATATATAGAAATCAGAGATAATAGCTCAAGGATGTTTCTTGCTTGTTTTTATGACTGCCTTTAATTAAAGACTCTTCATTTTTTCTATTCACATAGTTCATTTTCCTTCAGCCAGAAAGAAACCTGGTCCCTGAAGGTTATTTTTCGGTATTGATAAGGTTCATCACAAGTTTTTCCATCTCTCAGCTCTGGGTGTGGGTTTCCAGTCTATCTTACTGGGAACATTGACTATACTTCAGAGGATCACCCATAAAACCAGCACTGGATCCTTCTCCAGGGTATCACAGGCCTGTCTGTCATCAGCTCACCCAAGCTGCACACTGAGACCAGATAAATGGTAATTCCACAACCTAAAGATACTGTTAATCAGGCTCAAGAGGATTTGCCAACATTCCCCAAAGGAAGGGAAAGCCAGTTGTTGAAATGGCAGGGAAAAAAGAGAGACTGAGAATATGAGGTGAAGCCCCCCCTGTTCCTGGGGCCACTGAGGACCTGAAAAGCCAGAGCCCTAGAAGGTCTCCAACCAGGCTGCCCAAAGCTCTTCACAGCCAATGGACAGGAGCACAAGCTCAAGGCCAGGCTACCTTGGGGGGACTTGCAGGTGCTCAGGTGAGATCACCCACTGGGCTTTCTTTGGTAGACACAAAGCCATCTGCAGTGACACCAAAGAACTCCAAGCACTGTCACATCCACTACAAGCTAAGACAGCAAAAGTTATTAGCCAACAGTCACAGGGGAGGTGCTCACAGTGTGAAGAGGAGAATATTCTGCTTGTGCTGATGCTGCCTCATTGGTACAGGCTGCAAGAGCTTTCTCCCCTCTTCTAACCACATATGTGACCCTGTACAACAGATGGGAGAAGAACAGACTGACTGTAAAATCCTCCCAGCCCTTTTCTCAACTCTTCCACCCAATTATATGGTGATGGAAGAAAAGGACGATTCAGCAGCAGTGAATTAGTGCAGATACTGTGAATATTGCAGCATCTCCTGCTGCCTTGTGGCCAGCTTGTTGCTACTGGGCTGTAACGGGGAATGATGGGGGCAAGAAAAGTCATTCTGTCCTCAGTAGATGTTCAGATGTCTCAGACCAAGCCTTTCTGTTGCATCACTCTTCCTGGAGTCATTTATTTACTGCATAGAAATAGAATTTGTTTCAGAGTGGACAGACACTGGGAGAGGTCCACAGAGACTGGGAAGTCTTTTGAGTATCTTCAAAGATACTCAAAACTCACCTGAACAGGCTCAAGAACAATCTGATCTAGTGAGAGCTGCTTTCAGCTGGTTATATAATCACCAGAGCTCCTGCTGAATTATCCTGACTCTGCAAGTGATTCTCTGACACTGCTCTTCTCCAGCCCCAGGCAGCTGACAGCTCTCCTCCCTCAGGCAACGGCTTCAGCAGGGGACAGGGGCTGCCTGCCTGTGGGTAGGGGCCCCCAGGTCACCTCCCTTCTTGTCACTGGATTCTACTGGAGTCACTCAATGCCTCACACACAATTCAGTTGGACCCAGATCTGGTTCTCTGATTAAGAAAGACAATGAAAGCTGCTGGTATTGAACATGACAAAGCCAACTGTGAAAACTGGGTGACAAATAGAAAATAATGCCATAAAAATCTGAAGATCTCTTTGGCATAAAACGGAACAAATCCCAGTGTGTGAAATGAAAACATTTATGGATAGTGCATGAATTATGACTTCAAACTTTTAACATTCACTTTTTGCCTGACAAAGCAAAAAATACAGGATTCTGAACCTTCTATATGTGCAAAGAAACTTAAAACATTACATAAATGTGAATGCAGAAACCACAAAGAATAGGTAAATTATTCTATTTTCCTACTTTACAGTCATTCTGAATGACACTAACTAAAGAATGTGGAGGAAGAGTTTATCTGAAGCAAAGCTCTATCACATCTTCTGGTTTTATTAATAAGTATTTATATTTTTAGTAGAGTGACACCTCCTAGACACTTCTCAGCGCATGAAAATTCATCAGAACTCAGGATAACTGCAAGTGCTAATGGGTGTGATGGTTTTAATGTAGCACCAAGTACCTCCGGAGCATGTGAAGACCTAGGTGTTCTCAGACTGGGACAGCACTAAAATGCATTTAATGAGCTGGAGTTATTTTAAATGTTACCAGATCTATTAAATCTGGTAACTTAAAATCAGAAGGTAGGTCACAGCATTCCAGGGTGGAAAATTATCTGCATTATTTTTGTCTCTTCATGGAAAGGAAAGACCAAGTGCCCCCAAGCAAAGGCAGAAACAAAGACTCAGTGCACAACTATTTCTTCTACATAGATAGCAAGGTACACATCTTGGATCTGTTTATTCTTCTCTAAGGCTCGACTGCTACTTTCAGATTGAACTTCATTGTTGAACTCACTTGGCACAAGCTCTTTAATTTGCCCTAAGTGACTTCTCAGCCACCACAGAATTGTTAAGTACACTTCACCTCCCAGTCATCCAGCTTCGTGTCACTGCAGTGGCACCATCAAGATGTCCACAGATGAAAAAGAGCTTTTTTTCCCCCCAGTAACTTGTCATTTCTAAAACTCATTCATTTATTGTTAAAGAATTCCCTTCCCTCCTCTCTCATTTTCTCCCTATGTTATCATACTTATTTTCCTCCACTATATTCTGCCAGATTTTCAACTCACAGTTACCACCATATTTTTTCTACCCTCCCATTCCTCTCCCATAATTTTACATACACTGTCTGCACTCCCCAGTGGTATCTGAGGATCAGAACCAGAGTTGATAGCTATCTGAAAGGCAGGTGAAGAAGTTGTCACCTTGTTGTTAAGGGACATAATTTATTCAACACCACCAGCCTGCTCTCCTGCTGGTGCTTTCTATTCCCTACACCATGCCATAGACCTCTGCAGGCTGACAGATCCTCCTCACCCCTCCTGAAATTACTTGCTTCCTCTAAAATCAGTGCAAATTCTATTATTAAACATACCTGCTTGACTCCTACCTACCATGATGAATTTCATTCTTGCTCCTACCCCTTTTCAGCTGAGTGTCTTTAAAACATTTATCTTCCTTAGCATTCAGGGGCCCTCACAACTCCTCTCTTCCTTATCACTTCTTCCAGATAGTTAATGCAACATTTAAATAATACTCTTCCCAGATACTAGGAAAAACTTCTCTACCAAAAGGGTTCTCAAAGACTGGAACAGGCTGCCCAGGGCAGTGGTTGAATCACCATCCCTGGATGTATTTAGAAGCCACTCAGAATTGGTGCTGGGATATGGTGCAGTATTGGCTCTGGCAGAGCTAGATAACAGTTGGACTTGATGAACTGAAAGGTCTTTCCCAAGCGTGGTAATTCCATGATTTTCAGAGGTTGTGGAGTCTCCTCTCTGGAGACTTTCAAAAGCTGCCTGGACATGGTCCTGTATGGCAGGGGGTTGGATGAAATGATCCCCAGAGGTCCCTTCCAGTCCCTACCACTCTGCAATTCCATGACTCTGTAATTGTGTGATTAAATAACACAAATTACTTATTAAGAAAACAGAAGAAGTTCATGGAAGACAACGGATTTAAGTCGTGCTAAGCTCCTGCTTATCAGCACTTACCTACATTTCTCTCAACCTTTTTTAATCCAGCTGCTAACAAGGCAGCAAGTTCTCTTGTCTGAAGTGCTCTACGACCATCCACTATAATGCAGATATATTTATCTGTTTGGTTTTTTCACCCCAGTGCCATCCAACATGTAACTCAGAGTTAAAAAGAACTAAAAGGAAGATACAGTTTTTACTATCATGAGCTCACTGAAATCAAACCAAGCTATGGCAATTTAACCAAGCTGAGAATATAGTCCTATTTATTTTTGTTAAAAACACACTTTCTCTTACACTACATTAGTAGTGTAACCAACTGTCAGCTACACATTTTGCTTCAGCTGAAATTGCCAGCCACAAGCACCATTAAATACTTGAGCACAGCCACAGTAAAGCAAGGCAAGGTGTTAATTCCTTCCTTGAATCAGTTTTTGGAAGTTTCAGGAAGCACAAAAAATACAGGAAACTTTAGAATCTGGATCACAGAAAGCACAGTTTAGTGTGGCCAGTGGTTGCTTTACATCAGCTAATACTGCCAAGCTTTTAAAAGCCCAAAAGAAACTCAGCCCTGTGGTACAGAAATGAAATCTGGGGGGTGGGGAGAAAAAAAAACCCACCACAAACTAAAAAAAAAAAGGAACTGAAAAGCTAAAACCCCATATTTAATTAAAAGAAAAAAGCTGGCTGAGGGCAGGAGGTGGGAGCAGGAGCACTGTCAGATGAGCCAAGGGAGGCTGGTTCACTGCAGCCTATTTTAAGCTGAGTGGGATTTAATAATGATTCATCCAGAGAGAGATACATTCTGCAGGAGCAGAGTTTTGCACTTCTCATTAAGGGGTCTTCCTTGGACCACCTTCAGTCTTCTCAAGATGCTGCTGGGCTGAAGCTCTTCCTTTCCTCTGCCATACCACCAGCAGAAGCAGCTATTTTTCATCTCTCAGGGTTTGCAACCAGAGCTTTGCCTTTTCCTCCTCCTTTTAAAACATGGTTCCACATTCCAAAGACAGTAGCAGAGCTCTAGCAACACAACTGCCATTCCCAGATTCAGTGTTAAATGCCTCAAGCATCCTTCTCAGGAGCAAATGTTTGAAGGGAAAGTTGTTTTCCCAAGGGCCAGCAATATAGGCACTTGGTACAGGCAGAGAACCGTTCCCATACATCTTCCTGGAGATTCAGCATCCAGTGCAAACAACACGAGTTCTAAAGCTGGAAAAGCCACAGGTATCAGCATCTGAGATCTAAAATGTGGTCTGGGGTGCCTCAGAAGCATTCAAGAACCTCTCCAAAAAGATGCTGCATTCTGCTGATAAAACAGCCAGAGTCCTGCCTGTTACACTGTCCCACTGCAGCTTTCTACAAGGAATATCCTGCACTGAGTGCACCTCCTTCTGAATCCACCCAACCCACCTGCTGTGCACAGCATTTTAAACAGAACCTTGTGTTTTAGGAAGAACATTACTGCCCAACCCTCTGCATTTTAGGATAGTCACAGCCCAAGAACTTTTCTGCCTTACTGACTAGGTGAGGGGAAAATGCCCTTGGGATCTTCTTCAGAGGTGATCAACACAACAGAAGAGTGCTGATTGCACTCTGCTTCACACACCTTCCCAGGATGATCTGCAGAGATACACAGCTCCTCTGCACCCTGAATAAAGGAACTGAAACCCAACAGGCATGCAGTGGTTAGTTAACCAGTTAAAAGAACTTCAGTGCTGGCCCACAGCACAATGATTCAGTTAAACCAGAATGATTTCAAGACCCCTGAAGAAATAGGGATGGTGCAAGTACAGTTCTTATTCAACATCCTTAATACACTGTTTTAAATTGTAGCTATGGAAAGAGGAGGAGATTTTGCTCTTCATTCCCAATGAACAGCTAAATTAGACCTGGAACAGAGGTTCTTATGATTAATGCAACCTGACCTGTGATGGTACCTGTGACATGACTGCAGTGCCAAACATCACCCATTGTCAGGCTGGAGCTAACTCTTCATTGCCCACTTAACTTTAACATAAAAACTCTGTAAACCACAAAAAACCACTTTTCAGATCCACCCATGGATCCCCCCCAGTTTCCTTCTCCATCTCTGCATTAAATATCAACTCTTTTTTCCCCTTGAATTGTGTAGCTGGAGGTTACTCTCTGGTTTGGCTTCAGCACCAGGCTGGATAGTGAGCAGAGCCTGCTGTGCAGCACCTGCTGTGGGAAATGCACTCTTGCTTCAGGTCACATTTCTAGCTGGCAAGTCTCTACATCAAAAAAACAAACCAAACCCAACAAAAGGACAGATTCAGTCAAGGCAGAGAAGAGCAGAGGTTCACAGGCACAGGCTACCACTGATCCCTAAGCTCCTCTATTTGCCCACTGCCCACTGAATCACATCCAGAAACCTGCTGAATCACGGAATGACAGCGCTTGGAAAAGACCTTTCAGATCAAGTCCAACTGTTATCTAACTCTACCAGAGCCACCACCACACCACAGCCCCCAGCACCACATCTGAGTGGCTTCTAAATACATCCAGGGATGGTGATTCAACCACTGCCCTGGGCAGCCTGTTCCAGTCTTTGAGAATCCTTCTGGTAAAGAAGTTTTTCCTGATGTCCAACCTAAACCTTCCCTGCTGCAACTCGATGCCATTTCCTCTTGTCCTGTCAGTTGTGACTTGGGAGAAGAGACCAACACCCACCTCTACAATCTCCTGTCAGGTGGTTGTGGAGAGCAATGAGGTCTTCCCTCAGCCTCTTATTCTCCAGACTAAGCACCCCCAGCTCCCTCAGCTGCTCCTCAAAAGATTTATTCTCTTCACCAGCTTCTCCAACTTTCTGAAGAAGCAATAGTGAGCACAGTGCAGCCACAGGCTCACAGGTAGCACAGCCAAAGGAAGGTGTTGCTGACTGACTCCTTCAAGGTCATCCCTTCAACTATAGTTTGCTTCCCTTCATCTGAGGCTCATAAAAGCTACACAGGCAGCTCCTGAGCAATGCACAACAAAATGCAAGTTGGCATCTCAGCCTAGTATAAAGGGCAGTGTGTAGAAACAGTGTGGTACAGTCCCTGCCTCCTCGTGCCCCTCCAAGATCCTCTGAAAAAATTATGCAAAAGCAGCTACTGTCTATGAGGAAATCAAGCAATTTATAGCTGATTTATCTCTGCCACACACCACTTATCTGGAGTGCATGTTTTCCCTTTCTTGAGAGATTGAACAGGATGAGGCTATTAAATGGCTCTAAAAAAAATTCAAGCTGAAGCCATCAGCCTTCACAGGCAGCCAAAATAGTCATCAGCATCTCAAGCAGCATGAAGCTACCAGAGACCCCCAGGCAGGCAGCACACGGGCACATTTCCAGTCAGCTGAACAAATTCCTCTGGAGTGAGGCACAGAAATGCTGCTTGGGCTGTGAGTGCAGAGCCTGAACTACTCCTGTCTTGGAGGAAGGATGAATGGGAAGGGAGGAACAAGGCAGAGCTCCTGCTGCAGCAGCACGTGAGGGCAATCCAAAGGTACCCTCACACCCCAGCTGGCTGGAGGAGAGCTCTGCCAGTCCCACCCTCCCAACTACTGCAACAGAAGAGATTGCAGGTTGTTGGGGCTTTTTTTTTT